>JAJOZX010001423.1:105000-160000 GCA_023014485.1 Bathynomus jamesi
TATATTATTGTAAATTAACGTTTTAATAAAATGAACATATTGAAAAATAATGCAATACAGTTGATTAAAAGGTTTATTTTAACTTTCAATTCGATTATTTTTCTCTCATCAACGGAAATCGTTTCAAACGAAAAGACAAAATATAATCCAACAAAAGTGATGCAGTGTCGGAAATTTTAAAAAAAAAACGTTAATATTTCTAAAAATCACGAAAAAAAATACTAATTGGTAATTTATTATTTTTATTTTATTATTATTTTCACTAAAAGTAGTGAAAAATAAAAGGAAAATATACAATATTACTAATTACAAACTATTCTTTTTTGAAAGAAATTTTTTTCCTCCAGGCGAAATTTTTTTTCCCCCGAAACTGTAGTTGACAATCACTCTTTTCAATACCCGACACAATATTCATTTTATAACCCTCCCCTTCCCCTCTCTCTCTTCCTCCCCCACAATTAAATTTAAATAAACCCCAACCATTGATGACACACCAAATACAGAGTGACCAAAAACTCATAATACCGATACATGGTTATTATTACGAGTGCCACCCTCTACAATGTGGGAGATGCTCTCTCTCTCTCTCTCTCTCTCTCTCTCTCTCTCTCTCTCTCTCTCTCTCTCTCCGTGACGATACCAAATGGTTGATATGTGAGTGGCACAAATATATTATTGGTTAGTTTATACAGCGGTGCTATTTAGTGTATGATCTGTGTGTGCGTGGCGTGATTGTAAAGTTACCTTCTATATTCTCCTCTTTCCCGTAAAATTTCCCTGGCTACTTTTCCAGGGTGAAGGTATTTTTTTTCAACCTTTTTCCGTACCCGCCTCTGGCAGGGATGGAACGGAGGGGAGGATGGAGAGAGAACCTTATGCCTTTCTATTCAGCTTTCCACTACTGCTACTGTAGAACAGTTAAAAAATGAACACTTTAATAACAGAAACTTCGCCAAGTGGACTGAAAAGTCGGCTTTGAGGCTTCCTCTTGTCCTTATAACTCTCTCTCTTCTCTGATACTGTGGTTGTGGTTTGTAATGAGAGAGAGAGAGAGAGAGAGAGAGAGAGAGGTCACTTTGACTAAATAAAAAAGTTTATTAAAAAGTAAACCGAAATTCGGAATAAATGTGAACAAAAGTTGGAAAAGGAATTGAATGAAATAGAAAACAACCTGAAAAAAAAACCAGTTATTCTGAAACAACTTTATGAACAACGGTATTTTGTCGTCTTTTGCGGACGACACAAAAATATGCAAATTCTGGAGAATCGCATCGCGGTCACTACAATGTGAGAGGCTCTCATTCTGTCAATGTAAAATCACGGGCGACTCGAGTCGTCACGACACAAGTCGTGAGTCGCGAGACGATCCTGCATACGGCCGGCCTAAGAGATGAGAACAAGAGGCGTTTATTCAAAATACATTCTGTTTAATTTAAACCAAAAATTTGTTTGAAAATGAGACGAAGAAAGTATCGTCTTCAAAAAATTATCGTCTCCGAGTCTCGTTATTAAAATTAAACTCTGTAAATGATGTTACTTCAAAACGTGTTAAATTAAACGCGTATAAGATAACATGTACTTGGAATTGGGCTTGAATTCATGTGGCAAATTTGAAAATAACTAATTCCAAGTAAATAAAGTCCTCCAAGGAAGAAGTAGCTAAGCGACAAAAGTTTAAAAAAAAAAAAACGCCTGAAAACGCAGTTAAACGTTATACCAATTTAAAAGTTACGTAAATTTTGAACTTTTCAACTTTTGAATTTAATTGCATTTTCTAGGGTTTTTAACTTTTGTCGCTTAGCCACTTCTTCCTCGGAGGGCCTCAAAGATAAGCTCGTGTTTAATCTAAACAAATTTATTTTTAAGTAACATTATTTATTTAGCTCAATTTTAACAAAAGTGAGACTCGTAATTTTGAAAAATTTGTTCGTCTAAATTTCAAACAAATTCTTTGATTTTAAAATTAAATACAAATTTTTTAGAATGTTGAGAACCGAAATGGAAATTGACTGTTTAATATTTGTGCCTAAGGAACTTCACAAACTATAAACTATTCAATTAGCCGCATTCACATAACTACATCATTAATAGTTAAGTCAAGCCCCTGATTAGCCTTCCATGTCGGGTTATGAAAGCGGGGTGAGAGCAGAAAACAACTCTGTTCTTCATCAAACCGCACAATTTACAAAAGTAAATGATATATATATATATATATATATATATATTGTACGTGTGTGTGTGTGTGTGTGTGTGCGCGCGCGTGTGTGTGTGTCCCTCCAAAGTTATGTGTTAATAAAAACTCAAAAATATTTGGAAATTTTTATATTCAATATGGCGGATTCTGATTGCACGAAATAAAGAATTTAATATAAAAATTTAATTCTAAGCCCTTATCGAAAGTTCTGTTGCTCTAATGTGCACTCCCGTGTGTCTATATGCGTGTGTGTGTGTGCATAGATTCACATGTGTGTATGTGCGGGAGCGAGGAGGCAAAACCAATTTCAGATTCCCGTCCAAATACCCTTACCCAACTGTAAATACCCACTAGGGGAATCTCATGCGCTTTATATATATATATATATATATATGCTACAACTCAGAATAGTTCCCTAAAAAACTTATACATTACACACAGCAGTCCGTGCATGGAACGAGGAACTCTTTTGTGAAAATTAAATCCACTATAGTCCGAATAAGTAATGGTAAATGACAAATACCATAGTTTTTTTTTTCATGATTTTAGCCCGACGTGGGCAACGGGTCGCTCGCAAAGAGATCCCATAAATATAGCTTCCCTCACCAGCTATCTGCAAAGCAGACAGGATCCAGCTTTGGGACATGGATCTAGGGCTTAAAGCAAGCCTAGATCCCTACATTCAGAACCTCTATATAAGTAAAAGACTCGTTGCATTCACGTCGGGTTGAATAAATCAAAGAAAAAGAAAAAGGGGGTAACTATTGTATTTTTAGCCAAAAAAAAAAAAAACTTAAACCTCAACCGGGACATTGAGCGTCCACTTTTCAAGGCACGTAACACGTCCGTTTAATATACACAAATTCAGAATGGTTCCCTGAGACAATTATATGTTAAACACAGACCGTGCATGGAACAAGGAACTCTTCTGGGAAAATTAAATCCACTATAGTCCGAATAAGTAATGGTAAATGACAAATACCATAGTTTTTCTTTTTCATGATGCTAGCCCGTATGGGAAAAAGCCCACACGGACTTCCATCATGAAAAGGAAAAAACTATAGTGTTTGTCATTTACCATTACTTATTCGGACTATAGTGGATTTAATTTTCACAAAAGAGTTCCTCGTTCCATGCACGGTCTGTGTGTAACATAT
Source organism: Bathynomus jamesi (assembly GCA_023014485.1). Taxonomy (NCBI): domain Eukaryota; kingdom Metazoa; phylum Arthropoda; class Malacostraca; order Isopoda; family Cirolanidae; genus Bathynomus; species Bathynomus jamesi. Next base: position 108,352 of record JAJOZX010001423.1, read on the forward strand.
ATATATATATATATATATATATCTTCCTATTATGAGTTATGTATATAATAATGCTTCCTATTATGAGTTCTTGCATTATAAATTTCCGATAGCTTCCTGTATTTGTAAAAGATTTAAAAAAAAACAAAAATTTATTACAGCGATTGCATAACTATTTTATAACCAGACTTATGAACCATAAATGGTCTGTACCATTATTATAAAAAACCATTTTCCAACCATTATTCAAATTGCCAACCAACACTTACTTCGAATTAGGACCATTATATACCCACAAAATAGTAAAAAAGCTTTTATTTATGACTGCAAAGGGCTTTCCAAAACGTGCGTATATAGAGGAAAACATGTTATGTTCTTATCGAGACCGATAATTATCATCTCCCTGAATTAAAAACTTGCTCGATCTTTACTGTGTGTGTGTGTGTGTGTGCGCGCGCGCGCGCGCACTGGCCCACTAATTTAAATGCATGTTTATTGAAAGTGTATCGTGAATATATGTCTGCCCCTAATGTTTATAGATGTATCTAGAGATAATAAAAGGAGTGGCATTAATTTTCATAGTGCCAATAGTGCCAAACTGATAGCTCGGAATATGGTCGGGGATACCACAGACTCCGCTTCAGATAAGTGTTCGGACGTGGTATAACTTTAAAAAAAAATGGGGAATTCGGACACTTTATCTTCTGAAAATGTATATATATATATATATATATATATATATATATATATATATATATATATATATATATATAATTAACGATTACAACTGGAACACCACCACCAACAGCAGCAGCGACGACAACAAAACCAACAACAACAACGCAAACAACATCGACATGAACAGTAGAACCAAAAATAAAACTTTAAAAAAAATGTAATCAATTATGGCGACCGTGGAATATAAATCAAGCAAAAAAAAGGATGCAATAATTCCCTCCGTTTTCTTTTTTCTTTTCCCGTTTTTTGCGCGGTAACTTTTATAATTCAATATGTCTGCCTTACGTAAAAAACGGTTTACGGAAAAGCTTGTAAATTTTAATAATATTTCAATTACGAATATTAAGACACGCCTCATTCGTAAAACTGTTGCCACGAAGACTTTAAACAATACCCTCGTTAGCGGAAATTTATTGCTAGGTTTACTCTATTATAAGGTTAAAGACAAAAAAACGCATGAAATATGGACCTCCTCCTACATCTTCCTACAACACTCGTTATATATATATATATATATATATATATATATATATATATATAATCTACAACTATATAGAATAAAAGTCGCGCAACAAAGGAAATTTGAATTGCGTACTGGTAAATATGTAGTTTTGGGACTTTTTATTTTTTTTTGGCAACGCCCATGACCCCTGATTGGCCGAAATTCGGAGACGTGAGAAATTACTCACCAACCTCGAACGACCATCTAACCTAGTGTACGCCTGACCCAGGCATAAGATTCACCCTGATTGTCACGATGTATAAAAAGTGGCAAGGGGTTTCCGACTTTGTTAAAAATGTCCCGGTGGCCACGAAACTGCGTATTATCCACATAAAGCTTTTATATTTGTCTCCCTTCGTAAAAGAGTTTCCGTTTTCCGTTTTCTTTGTCCGTTTTCTTTTCGTTTCTTATGAAGTAGCTGCGAGTGACTCCCTCTTACGCTTCTTTCAAACTTTTAGGCTTCCTAATTGTAAAAAATGTCCAATTATATAAATAATTTCTCCTAAATTAAGTAATTAAGGTTTATTTTAAAGTTTTAAAGTAAGAAATTTAGGAAAAGAGGATTCTAAAATTTCTGAGAAAGTGTGAATTTATATTTTTAAAATACTTTTCATTGCTAAAAAAAAAAAAAAATTACTTTAATAAGAATTTTTAATGTTATAAAAAAGTATCTCTTTGTAGCTATAATGAAAAAATTACCAGTAATGGCCGACACAGTCACGGACTTTGACTGTCATCCTGAAATAGAGAAAAGTCAGTGTGGGTGGGTGGGTGTGTGTGTGGGTGTGTTTGTATTATACTCAGCTATCTTCATGAAATATCTTTCTTCTGTGAGTGCATTTAAACTCTCGTAATAAAGACCTTTTTCATATTTTCTTCGAAACACTCCTTCAAGTTTTCTTAACTTTTCTCTGAAGAGGTTTTGTCCTCTGTTTTTTCTACATAAAACAGATTTTTTTCTATTGTGCTCTAGAGGGCTGAGTATTGGAAAGGAACGAGATTAGGAGCTGGACTGGTGGATTAGGCCTACAGGCAGCGGATTAAAAACGTGAATTAGTGAATCAATAATAATAATAATAATAATTGCAACCTGATGTCAAGAAAATTCAAATTGCAGTATGGGTATTTCTAAGAGAAGGAAAACAAATAAAAAACCAACTGTACGAAATAATTTTCTTAATGTGAGATTGAAAACCAATACATTAACAAAAATTATACAAGATAACAAGATTATATAACCCCTCCCACTTAGGCATTTCCTCTCTCTCTCTCTTCTGCCCTCTAGTGTTTGGAAAGAGAATTAAATTACCTGTGAAAACGGTGATCATCATAAATTATATATTAATATGTAATGAAATATAGGATCAGTTAATAAATTAAGCATGTACACTACTTCGTATTTTCTAAAAGATCAATGTGATAATATTGAGTTTTTGATAACATGCTTCTAAATCCTGCGAGTATGATTTTATGTAAAATTCTCATTCCATACGCTAGATGGAGGGTATCTGATATTCATGGGTTACGTCATGACCAGTATCGTAACGCCGCTTCCCGTCAATTAGGAATCTTAATGGGTCTGGAGGATAGTTGGATGAAAACCGTCTTCCTCGTCCGAATGATGTAGTGACCCGTAGTTCCGATCCCACGTAAAGTTGTAAGTCCCCTCCGTCATTTGACCTTATACGTTGCCAAGGCAGATTGGTGGGATAACGCGCTAAATAATGGAAAATATCGTCATTTTCGCATTTTCATAAATCCCTATAATCTTTGATATTAGCTCGTAATTATATTAATAACATCATTAAATACGCCTTCGTGGCTTTCTTCCGCGAGGAGAGAATCTCTTGAATAGAAGAATGGGCAAAAAATTTAAAGAGTAAGTACAGATCGTCGTGCTGGGAAGCTTTCTTCTATTTCCTGCATAAACTTTAAACTTCATTACGATAAAAACTAAACTAATGATTAAAGTTGCACAGTTTAACTGTATACACACAAATTCACATATGTATGTCTGTGCGTGTAATATATATATGAAAATGAAAAGGTTTATTGGCAGACTATAGTCGATATGACAAATATTATGAATACAATGACAGTTTATATACTAAGGATAGAAATATATACAATTGATTAGAAATAATACTGTAATGTCGAAGTTAAGTGGAGCTACAGACACGTTTTCGTATCAAGAAGTCCATAGCTTAGGCCTTAGAGGATAAATGGCAGGACTCATGGATAGCTTGGATGATCAGGTTGGTTGATTTTTTAATTCTTTGCATTAGACTATATATAATATATATGTGTGTGTGTGTGTGTGTGTGATTGAAGATTTGAGGGCTTAAAAGAAATCACAACCAATAAAATTTACAAACTATATAGTCGCCTCTACATTTTACACACACACACACACACGGTACGGAAACCTATGTATACTCTAAGAACTACTTAAAACTGAGATACGTACACATAAAGAAACATACACCGGGTGAAGTCACACTCAAAGCTTCATACGAATCCTAAACAGTGCTCTGCTTGACTCTGGCATCCTCAATTCCATCCCCATTTAAGGGAAAATTCCCGCGGGAGGGATGTCAAAATCTCCCTCAAGTGACGTCGTAGAAACCGACACGGCAAATTGCCTGGTGTCTCCCTCCGTGTTATTAAACCCCTAGGGAAGACAAAGGAGAGTTTTAAATTTTCAAAAAATCAGTAAAAATCACCCAAAAGATTCCCTATAAATATTAACCATTATCTAAAAGTAATATTCGATACCAGTATATATATATATATATATATATATATATATATATATATGATGAATAAAACCACGAAGGAAAGGAAACACAGAATGGTGCTCAAGCGCTTTCGTCTAATGACATCCTCAGGATGTGTGTTCCTGAGGATGTCATTAGACGAAAGCGCTTGAGCACCATTCTGTGTTTCCTTTCCTTCGTGGTTTTATTCATCATAAATATTTTTCACGTGTTACTTTCGTGAAATAATGTTATATATATATATATATATATATATATATATAATATATATATATATATATATGTATGATATATATATTTCTAATATATATATTTCTAAACAGGGTGGATTGATTTAAATCATTTGGTTTTTAACACTGGAAGGGGGAGGTTCTTTAAGCAGCAAAAGGCCCCCTTTTGTTAGGGGGGAAGGTCCTACTTTTTTTTATAGGAATATTCAAAAATTATAAAAATAGAGAATTGCATAATAATGAAGTGGCCGAAAATGCATTTACTTTTAGAAATAAGGATTTGTCTAATTAATCTTTTTCAGAACAAGTTTTTTAATGATATTCAAGTAAGGGGAAGCATCGAACCATTTTCTTATATATATATATATATATATACGGACGTCCCAAAAACATGTATACACACTTTAACAGCTGATAGCTCAATTGATGTTTCTTTCTTTCCAAGTTAAACCCATTAGAATTAATAATGGCAGTCAGACTAAGCTTTGAACAAAGGAAATTCATTCTAAAATGCTACTGGAAGTGTGAAAACGCAGTTGAAGTGCAAAGACAGTTTAGGAGGGAGTTTCAAACAGATCCACCAACGCGACTTACCATCACTCGAATTAGAGATAAGTTTGAAGCCGATGGAACTGTTCAGAATGTCCACAAGAAGCGTTCCGGAAGACCACGGACATCGACAAGCCCCACAAAGCAAGAAAGAGTACTGGAAACGTATCACCAAAGTCCAAGAAAATCTGTGCGGCAAGCGAGTCGTGAGGTAGGAATTTCAGAATCGTCTGTCCAACGCATTTTGAAGCGCTGTCAATGGAAAAGTTACATTCCAAGATTAGTCTATGCTATTAATGAAGATGATCCGGACCGAAGAGTGGAGTATGTGAGTGGTACTTGGCACGATGTGGATGTGGATGTGGATTGGACGAAGGGGTTTCGTAGAATACCCTCCGCGTTCACCAGACCTCACACCACTAGACTTTTTTTTATGGGGATACTTAAAAGACAAAGTCTACGCTATAAAACCTGCAACAGTCGCTGAATTGAGAGCAGCCATTGAACGAGAATGCACACAAATACCAAACGAAATGTTTCGTGATGTTTGCGATTCCATTGCTTCGCGTTATCAGCAGTGCCTGGACCAGAACGGACGTCAGTTTGAAAACAGGCGTTGACAAAACAATTAAATAATGTCTGTAGATTCTATTACATTTTGAAAATGAAATGTATTTTAATAAACACTGCCTTTATAAGTATTTAAAGTGTGTATACATTTTTTTGGGACGCCCTGTATATATATATACACACACACGAGGGTAATTGAATAAGTATCCGCACTTTTTATTTTCACAATTTTATTTTAACACCTGATAGATTATAAACACATCACTTCTCAACATAGTCTCCCTGTTTCTCAATACACTTAGTCCAGCGATCTACAAGCTTCCTAATGCCATCACAAAAGAATGTTTTTGGCTGTGTGCGGAGCCAGTTATGCACCGCCTCCTTCAGGTCATCATCGCCTTGGAATCACTGACCTCTCAAAGCGTCATTATATGGACGTCTGCTGTTGTCTTTTGGCGCGGTATCATAATGAAGGTGGAAACTTTTTGGAGCGCATTATCACTGGAGATGAAACCTGGATCCATCACTATGAACCAGAAAGCAAACGACAGAGCATGCAATGGAAGCATCCAACATCTCCCGTTGCGAGGAAGTTCAAAGCGCAGACGTCAGCAGTTAAAGTTATGCTAACGCTGTTTTGGGATACACGAGGCCCTATCCTTGAACATTATCTAGAGCGTGGAACTACAGTAACGAGTGCATCGTATTCTGACATGCTTCGGAATGAGTTAAAGCGAGCAATTCGCACAAAACGGAGAGGGAGATTGTCGGAAGGTGTTATTCTGTTACGCGACAATGCACACCCTCATACCACTGCACAGATTTAAATGCCTTCAAGAACTTAAATTTGAAGTTCTCGACCATCCAGCCTACAGTCCAGACCTGACAACTTCGGATTTTTACCCGTTTGGACCACTAAAAGACGCTTTGAGAGGTCAGCGATTCCAAGGCGATGATGACCTGAAGGAGGCGGTGTATGACTGGCTACGCGCTCAGCCAAAAACATTCTTTTGTGATGGCATTAGGAAGCTTGTATATCGCTGGACTAAGTGTATTGAGAAACAGTGAGACTATGTTGAGAAGTGATGTGTTTATAATGTATCAGATGTGAAAATAAAATTGTGAAAATAAAAAGTGCGGATACTTATTGAATTACTCTCGTATATATGAGGCGGTGCGAATACTAGTGGCGTACTCGGAAAAACTATGTTTTGAACTCCAAAGTTTCGCAAATTAGAAATCACCATAAATTTGCCAAAAAGTGGTAGATTGATGGGGTTTGTATCATTTTAATCGGAAATGGGTGTAGATTATTGTAATGGTGATAAAAACTAGACCCGATTGATTTAGCTGGTCGATAAGTTCGTCATTAGTATTCGCGGAATTCTCCCACAATCTGCCCTGAGCGCATAGTGGTTTAAAAGAATTGAATTTTGGATTTTGGGAGGGCTTGTGACGAGCTTGTATCATGTGTCATTATACATTTAAAAGAGTCCATCCTGGAGAATATAACGGTATAGAAAACGGAATTTCGTACCTATGTCGAGTTCGCCCTCCCCCCAACCTTGGAAAGTCCAGGGAAAAAATCTACAGTAATTACAACCAAAGGTGCATCGCCAAACTATAACACTTAACAATTTGGTATCTGTATATAATGGAAGGAGTGTCTGTATCTATCTAGCTATATATATATATATATATATATATATATATATATATAAAATGTTATTTAAGCGATGTTTTGCATCGTTTTTTTCAGACACGTCCAAACACGTTTGGACGTGTTTAAACATGCATCGTACTGAACTACTGAAATATGAAGCGCGCGAGGAAACTGAACACAGCTCCTGCTCGACACCAGTTAGTTTTGCATGCACTGCAGCATAGTACAGTGTGACGAGCGGGGCGTGTTGCATCATTGTCCTGTCCTTTCCAAACTTTTGTTGGAAAGGGTACATATTAAAAAATGGCAGTTGCCCTGACATTTTCAGACAGTTTTTACACAAAATAAGCTTAAAATGCGCTGGCTTACGGGGCTCCGCCTCGGACCTCGCTAGGGGAGCTTCCAGCTCTTCCCCAGACCCCCTAACTGTATGGGCTCGTCCGATTCACCACAGAACCTGACGAACGTAGCTCAAGTTCGGCCCCCCCCCCCACCTTGGCTACGTCCCTGGCAACGCCTCATATTGTATACTGGAGGCTCATTCCGAGACATGACGTCATCAGTCACGTGACTTTACATCAGTGCTGTCATACTGGACTAAACTTATTTTGCTGATAAGAAATCGCTCCTTTCAGGGTTCAAATTAAAAATTTGATCGACAACCGCGCTGAGCTTGGTGTATCGAGGCAATGACTAACTTAACTTAACCTAACTTAAACCTAACTTAAACCTAATTTAACCTACCTAATCTAGCCTAACCCTAAAGAAAACACTTGTCACTAAAACGTAATAAAGAAATTTATTTGTCTTCAACGTAATGAACTGGAATGAAAAAGAGGCTAAAATGTACGAGTAATGAGAAAAGGTAAATCATATTGAACTGTAAAGAAGAAGGATTTAACTGTAATGAGAGAGAACTGTAATAATAGACAAGTTTACATCATAATGAACTGTAATGAGAGAAAAAAATACTAAACTGTAATGAAAGAAGAATTATACTGTAATAAGGAAAAAGTGTTTATCGTATTCAACTGTAATGAGAGAGAATTTTGTTGTTCATATCGGTAAACAGTGAGGCAGAGATCGCGTTAAAATTGTCTAAGTTTCCTCTCTACATGTACAGTGTCAGGAAAAAAGCTTAGGCAATTTGATTAATCTCACAAAAAAATAATGATAAAATATTCAAAGGAATTTTACAGAATAAGTAATTTCTTATGATTTTTCAAAATTTCAAATTTGTTGGCGAACTTTTTTCCCGAAAATGCACAAATTGGAACAAGATATAAATTCGAACGAGTCTTCGATTGATTCATTGCGTTTTTATTTTGAAGTTTACCTTCAAAAAGGACAAATTTTAATTTTTTTTTAACTAATTTTTAACTTAAGCCGAAATATTTAATTTATTAGTTTAAATTTATAGTCTCTCTCTCTCTCTCTCTCTCTCTCTCTATATATATATATATTATACACACAGGGTGTTTGAAAACTTTCTGTACAAATTGTAATGGGGAATAGGCAACACCAAGACAAACCCTTTTCGTCTATAAGTGTATGTCCGCTGACGTCACCATTCGGCGCGAGAGGGCGCCGCTGCAATTGGCTAAAAGGTGAAGTGGGCTAGACTCGCGCTTGCCGCGGGCATTCTTAAATCGGACGTAGTACGCGTAACATGGAGCGCTTCACGACTGCTGAGATGGCTGACATGCATATGGTGTATGGGGCTGCCAATGGAAACGGAAGAGCTGCTGTGAGGTTGTACCGACAGCGCTTGCCAAACCACCAAACGTTTGCGCATTTGCATCGGCGACTGCGAGAAACTGGAACATTCCATGCAAACATGCATGACACTGGTCGGGAGAGAAACGTGCGCACTCCTGACATGGAAGAAGAAATCCTACGGCGATTTGAGGACAATCCAAGCGCAAGCACGCGAGGTGTTGCACGTATCCTCGGTGTGAACCACGACCTGGTCTGGAGAGTGTTGCACGAGCAGCAGTTACATCCGTTTCATCGTCAGAGAGTCCAGGCATTACAACCTCGGGATTACCCTCTTCGTGTGGAATTCGCACGCTGGTTTCTGCAGCAGACAGCGGTGCAGCCTAATTTTCCGGCTTATGTGCTGTTCTCAGATGAGGCCTGTTTCACACGTGAGCGTGTGTTTAACATGCACAATTCTCACGTGTGGGCGCACGCAAATCCACATGCTACACGGGTGCATGCTCATCAAGAACGGTTCTGACGATGAAACGGATGTAACTGCTGCTCGTGCAACACTCTCCAGACCAGGTCGTGGTTCACACCGAGGATACGTGCAACACCTCGCGTGCTTGCGCTTGGATTGTCCTCAAATCGCCGTAGGATTTCTTCTTCCATGTCAGGAGTGCGCACGTTTCTCTCCCGACCAGTGTCATGCATGTTTGCATGGAATGTTCCAGTTTCTCGCAGTCGCCGATGCAAATGCGCAAACGTTTGGTGGTTTGGCACACGTCTGTTTGGAAAGCGCTGTCGGTACAACCTCACAGCAGCTCTTCCGTTTCCATTGGCAGCCCCATACACCATATGCATGTCAGCCATCTCAGCAGTCGTGAAGCGCTCCATGTTACGCGTACTACGTCCGATTTAAGAATGCCCGCGGCAAGCGCGAGTCTAGCCCACTTCACCTTTTAGCCAATTGCAGCGGCGCCCTCTCGCGCCGAATGGTGACGTCAGCAGACATACACTTATAGACGAAAAGGGTTTGTCTTGGTGTTGCCTATCCCCCATTACAATTTGTACAGAAAGTTTTCAAACACCCTGTGTGTATATATATATATATATGCGCCTCGGTGGTGTAGTGGTTACCATCACTGACTACGCTATGAATCTACTGGCTCCTGGTTCAATTCCCGGTGATGGTAGGCGACGCTCAGCTCACTCACCTGTTCATTCTTCCATACAAAAAAAATAGTTAGTAAATAAATGGGTAGCTGGGGTTCTGATCGAGTGGTCGTGAGATCGAATCCGGGCGAGGACTTTGTAATTTCTGACTGCCCGTAGTGGGTCGTGAGTATGATTTCACGTTAAGCCGTAGGTCTGGGGTGGAGTAACAAGCTTGACCTTTATATATACACACAGGGTGTTTCCAGGAGGAAAGGTCAATACTTCGGGAGGTGATGGTATCGGTCATTGTGAGAAAAAAAGTTCATATGAACATGTGTCTAATTCTGAATGGTAATCAAGAAAGAGAAACCAATTACTGTTTCTAACATTTAATGTTCAAACATTGGCATTTTGAATGGTATCAGGTACAGAAATGACAAATTTGTTACAGTTTACAATACGTTTTCGAAAATCCCACCGTCAACCTCAATGCACTTTGCAACTCGTGTGCGAAGATCGCGTGTTGTTCGTCTGAGTTGATCTTGACGTTCCTTTATGCAGGCAGCAGCATCCAAAATGCATGCGAGCAATTCGTCTCGTGTATCCACCTTTCTTTTGTAAACTTGACTTTTCATCCACCCCCACAAACAATAATCTAACGGAGAGAGGTCTGGAGACCTTGGTGGCCATTGAATGGGACCACCGCGGGGGAAGGAAGAGCTCTATCTCCGTAACCATTCAGAATTAGACACATGTTCATAATTATTAACTTTTTTTCTCACAATAACCGATACTATCACTTCCCGAAGTATTGACCTTTCCTCCTGAAACACCCTGTACTGTATATACACATATGAGGGGTCGCGCGTCTTAAGATACCTAAGCGCCACCACAGGTGAAAACGTGTTTTTGATGGATATCACTATTTTCACCCTTCCTCTATCGCGTGGTTTGGGTTATAATGACCTTACGACACTAGAAGTATGGTTGAAAACCGTATGAAGCGAACTACTTTTTTCATCTCTATCGCCAGCCAAAAGTTCACCCAAAGTTCGGCATAATAAGAAAATAAAAAAAATTAAAAAATATATATATAAAATATAAAATATGAAAATCTATTCCAAAAACTCATCAACATCTTCATTAGCATACTTAGAACTCTAATTTAGCTAAAAATGAACGTTCGAGCTCAATTAATAACAGAGATACTATTGCGAGAATATTGCTGAACTTTGGAGGTGATTTCTGGCGAATTTTAATTTTGGCGTTTAGGTACCTTACGACGCGGGCCCCCTTCTTCTCTAGGGGGGGGGCGTTTTTGCGAGCATTCGCCCTTGGCTCCTCCTTCCTGCATAAAAAAGAAAGGAGGAGAGGAGGGGCGACAAGCTTGACCTTCGTGAAATGAGGAATCATCGCACGGAACATTTGAAAAGTCGAAAGGTGTATATATATATATATATATATATATCTATATATACACACATACATACTGCAATTAAGTGTTATTAAATGTATTTACGTTTCTAAACTAACTTTGCGTAGGTGAGTTAATTGAACGAAATATAAATTTCCACCTGTAAATATTTTTAATGATCTCATTACATAATATCACTCGAGTCCATCATTAATATTTTACTCTTACAGCTCTTAAATATGTATTGAAAAAGGTTATAAATTTAATAATAATAATAATGTTTGGGGTTGTCTAACCCTTTTCGTAGGGATTCGAACCATGTATGGAATAGTGGAGTAAAATTGAATAGCATTAAAATACCAACAGAAAATTGATTGGTATCAGATGAACCCTGCATAAAATATAGTTGTATAATGTCGGCTCAGGTTAAATTATGTTATTATAAACGCTCAGTTTGTGTGTATATATATATATATATATATATATATATATATATATATATGATGAAAAACCACGAAGGAAAGGAAACACAGAATGGTGCTCAAGCGCTTTCGTCTAATGACATCCTCAGGAATATAACTGTGAGCAAGCATGGCTGAGAACAGTAATGACTAATGAGATATGAAGACTGATCACATCATTAGCATTTAAAGTACGATAATGATGTGATGAGTCTTCATATCTCATTACTGTTCTCATCCATGCTTGTTTGCAGTTATATTCCTGCAGAATTTATGAGGATTTATATCACACCCCTCGTCAAAAATAAATATGGGGACATGCTATCCAACGATAACTACAGACCTGTTGTTGCCGACTCCTCCTTCTCAGAATTACTCGAGAAACTTTTGCTACGCCGACTAAATGATTATTTACGGACGTCTCCTAATCAGTTTGGTTTTAAAAGATACCATTCAACTGACCCGTGTATTTATATTTTGAAGGAGATTGTATTTAGATATACTGTCAGTAATTCAACTATTTATATTTGTTTTATGGATATAAGCAAATCATACAATTATGGAAAACTGATGAGTGGGTAGTTGGGAGGTAACGAAAATGGTTCACTGAGTAGGTAGGTAGTTAATCTAACAATTATTAAATTCCTTTTATGTCAATAACTGGGTGGAAGAAACCAATTGGTTGCTCACCAGAGTTATTCTCCACACTAGTATTTATATACTGTGTGGGAGGAGCGTGCTCGGTAATGGAGATACATTACCGCTCAACCAACCGAGGAATAAACCAAGACAACGCTGGTGCAAGAAGCCCCGCGAAGAGGAGAACAAAGGGAGAACGAAAACGAAGAACGGGGCGAGAGGACGTACCAGCAAAGTACGCTCTCGACAAATATACAACCGGAGAAGGGAGAGACTCCAATAACTAAAAGTAAGTGACTAATTGAGTTTTTACACCAGACAGTTAATAACATTAAATTAAGCTGGGTCAGACAAGTTAGGCCTACATTGTGGCCTAAGACCCAGCATCAACTCATAGCTTAACAAAGGTGAAGGTAGATTGCCCTAACCTAATCTTGTGAGGAATCCTACTGTGGACCTCAATTTATCTGCCCGCTCTGGACCATTTCCGGAATCTCTAGGCTGACCCCTCTAGGCTAGACTTGATCTACTCTATAGTTAGACTGGAGATATAAGGGGTGGGTTAATTGTGGACCAATTCATACAGAGCATTTTTCGCATTGGTGGTCCGTGTGTGGGGAATTTACAAACCTTAACCTTACTTAACAAAAATTGAAGAATTAGGCTAAATGGTCTAGCCTAAGCTTAAGCCTAAGCTAATCAAGCCTAATTAGGTCTACAACCTAGGGCCTAACTAGGAAACATTTACATTTAAGGAGTCTCATTCTCTTATAAGCTTAGACCTGAGTGACATAAGTACTTGGGGGGATTAAACCAAATTTAAACTCGACTGTTTTGTCTGTGCTCTCTCTTCTCTGGTAATTTCTTCTTGTCCTCTATTTCATTACGATCCCCAGTTAAACAATTTTGACTTAGACATGGACAGTGCGGAATTGAAAAAGTTAAAAAAGAAAAGGGGGGCAAAGTTGGGAGCTGTTACAAAGGCTGTGAACACTTTTAACAATATTACACAACCAGGTAAGGAAAATATAGAGAGTGTAATTATTAAATTGGAAATTAAAAAGAAGGAAATAATAGCCATTAATGAGAGTATTTCAGAGTTAGTTGAATCCGAAATGGCTGAAGAACAATTGATAGACCTTTACGCTGATGATGATGATCAGGTAAGCTCAATTGAACAGCAAATAAGGGGACTACGGTCTCGGTTGACTGACTTAACACCAAAAAAACCTAATTCTGATTTTAATCAAAGTAGGGCTAACCTTCAACAAAATTTAAGTGGCATGCAAAATCCTGAGTCACAAGAATTGAGGGCTCAGTTACCCATTTTGCTAGTACCAACATTTGAAGGGGACACGGTACAATTCCCATCTTTCATTGACAAATTTGAGAATTTAATAGGTAATAAACCTTATATTTCAACTGTTGAAAAGTTTAGTTACTTAACTAGTTCCCTTAAAGGCCCAGCCTATAACCTAATAGCCTATTTACCAGCCGTAGGGGATTCATATGAAGTAGCTATTGATCTTTTAAAACGTAATTACATTAATAAAGATTTGATTGTATATGAATTATCTCAACAAATTTTTGAATTTGCACCCATAAAAGATAACCATAGAGATATGGAAATTTTTTATACAAAATTAGAAGCTATTATAGGACAACTGGTTAGCAATGAGATAGATATTAAAACTTCATCTTGGCTTATACAAAGCATAGTACTTAGGTGCCTTCCTTCGAGGGTTAAAGATATTTTAATTCTAAAGACGGGAGAAAATTATCCTAATTTAGAACAAATAAGAAAACACTTCCCCAATATCCTAATTAATTACAACTTGAGAGATTTTCCAACACATAAAACCCAGACTATGGATAAACCAAAGACTGTTCCCAGAGACCAACTAGCTTCAGCCAAACAGACAAAACTTGATACTGGAGAATCAAATGTGACCAACTATAATACACGAACACCTACATTACAGAACTTTAATGTAACTGCTGCCTCAACTTACACACCACATTGCAAATTTTGTGCAAGTAATGAACACAGTAGTACTGGGTGTGACAAATATTCAGACTTTAACCAAAGGGCGAAAAGATGTGAACAGTTGAACCTTGTAAAAAGTGTACTGGCCAGGGACATTATAAGAAAGACTGTAAATCTAGGTTAAGATTCAAGTGTAAGTTTTGTAAAAGTTTACGACATGTCTCATCAATGTGTGATTCACCAAAGTGTCCAAACAATAATACTCAAACTCAAAATACCTCCCCCAAACAAAGGTAATCAAGAAAATGCCACTTTCATGGGACATTCTGCTTGTTCAAACAATGTAACAAGAAACACTGAGATTCTTTTACCAACTATTACTTTGGACTTAGTGAATAGTGAGGGTAGTACCACTCCAGTGAGATGTCTTATAGACTGTTGTTCTCAACAAACATTTGTTTCAAAAATGTAGTTAATAAATTGGGTTTGACACCAAACCCGAATGAACAAAACCTCAATATTGCGTCCTTTGTTAAGGATAACTCGGACAAAAATAGCTATAAGACAATTGACCTGGAACTACATTTAGAAAGAAAATTCAAGAAAATTGAAGCAGTTATTATTTCTAAAGTAGGACAAAACAAACTGGTTATACCCAAACTAGAACAAACCATAAATCATTTGGGAAAACACTACAAAATAGCTGATAGACATATCACTAACAACACAGTAGCTAACATTGAAATGCTAATAGGGGCAGATTATATTAATCTTATTCATAAGGGCATAGTAGAGATAGGTAATGGTATAGCTATTCAGACTCCATCAGGGATAGCCCCTTTGGGTGACCTATCAGAATACAACCTAGACCTAAACCAAAACAGTGCATGACCAACAAGTACTATGTGCCTCAACTCAGTCCTACATAACACCTGTAAGAATAGCAACACTTTGAATAATATTATCTCAACTGAGAACATTAATTCATCATTATCAAATGAAACTTTGGATGAGGCAATTCAAACTTTATGGTTGCTAGAATCTGTGGGTATACATGACACAAATCAAACTTCAGAAGATCAGTTAATGGTAGAAAGATTTGAAGACACCATTCAGTGCAAAGACAATAGTTATTTTATTGAGTTACCTTGGAAAATAAATTGTCCAACTTTAAGAGACAATCTCAAAGTAGCTAAAGGACATTTATATAAAGTAATGAAAAAACTCAAACAAGAAAATAATGTAAAAATATATAATAATGTCTTTAAAGAACAGCTACAGAAAGGCTTCATTGAAGAAGTAACAAATAACCCTTTTAAAAAAGATGGTTGTCATTATTTAACCCACAGGGGGGTTTATCGACAAGATGCCCCAACAACAAAACTCAGAGTAGTATATAACTGTAGCCTCAAAGACAGTGATAAACACAGTTTGAATGATTGCTTGATTGAGGGTCCTAATCTCATTTCTGACCTTGTGAAGATCTTACTGAGGTTCAGGTTAGATAAATATGCCGTACAAAGTGACATTTCAAAGGCATTTTTGAGAATAAATCTTAAAAATGAATATGATAAGAACCAACTTAGGTTCTTATGGTTCAAGGATCCATTTGATTTGAATAAAGGGTTCATAACCTATAGATTTAATGTTGTGTTGTTTGGAGCCAATTGCTCACCTAGCCTATTAGCATTGACAATTAGACATCATTTAAACCAGTTTAATAACTCTCTAACATTGAACTTCCTTAAGGAACATTTTTACGTAGACAATCTAATAGGCTCAACGACAACAAAATCTGAATTATCTGAAGTCTATGAACACTCTCAAAACATTATGCAACAAGGTAACTTTGAACTTAGAGAGTGGATTTCAAATGATGAGGATTTAAACAAAAAGATTTTAAAGGATAATAATGGTCTTACTGAGCCATCAGACAGAGTTAAAACTTTAGGTATGAACTGGTATTTGGATGCAACTTCTAACAGTCATGATTCAATCTGTACTAAAGGTTTTAAACTTGATGAGGAAGCAAATACTAAAAGACAAATATTATCAGAGGCTTCCAAAATTTTTGATCCTATGGGTCTATTCCTGCCTTCAACAATAAAATCAAAGATTCTCCTCCAAGAAATTTGGAGGACAAATGTTGGGTGGGATGATCCAATAACAAATGAAAATCAAAATCTTGGAAGAAGTTAGCTACTGATTTAACAAAAGTGCAGAACATTAAAATTCAAAGGTGCTGTGGGTTTAGGGATAAGCCCCAGAGACTTCATGTGTTTGCTGATGCAAGCACACAAGCTTATGGGTGCTGTGCGTATCTTGTAAGCCCTACAGAAAGTCATCTAATTTATGCAAAAGGGAAAGTGGCACCTCTCAAACCTACCCGAACCATACCTCAATTGGAACTATTGGCTGCTACATTAGCCATTAAAACCATTTCATTGCTTAAGGATGCTTACTATGATGTGCCAATAACTCATATCCACGTCTGGCTTGACAGTCAGATTTGTCTTGCCTGGATACGGAATGATAGCATTATAGTAAGAATATCTTTGTAAGAAATAGGCTAAAAGAAATAGCTGACGCTAATGAAAGCCTACAAGTAAACTTTCACTATGTTCCAACTAAACAGAATCCAGCAGACTTTCTGATCAGAGGTTTATCCTACAAGTTGTTGAAGTCAAACAAAACTTGGTTTATGGGACCTAAGTGGCTCTGTAATACAGACCAATGGCCTGTGGAACAAGTTAACTTGACATTAAATTTAATCTTTTCAAATGAAAAGGTTGAACCAATCACTAATTATGAAAAGTATTCTGATTTCAACAAACTTGTCAGGGTGACAGCCTACTGTTTGAGGTTTGCTCACAACTGTTTAGCTACAATTAACAAACAGCTAAATAAAAACAATCATAATTATACAGAAGTTGCAACCCAATACTGGATAGGCCAAGCACAACAAAAGAGTACAATAAAGAGTTAGAATTCTTAACTAATGGGAAACAAACAAAAGAACCTGTACCATCAGTAGTTGTGGATC
Organism: Bathynomus jamesi; assembly: GCA_023014485.1. NCBI lineage: Eukaryota > Metazoa > Arthropoda > Malacostraca > Isopoda > Cirolanidae > Bathynomus > Bathynomus jamesi. The sequence goes on from JAJOZX010001423.1 coordinate 125,763, forward strand.
TAAACTTGTTCAGAGATGAGGAAGGCCTTCTAAGGTGTAAAGGGAGATTAGACAAATCAAAACTGTCATACAAAAGCAAAAATCCAATCCTTTTACCTAGATTTAGCTATTTGACAACATTAATAATCAGAAAAACACACAATGATGTATATCATATGGGGGTACCACAGACACTAACTACATTAAGAAAAACTTATTGGATACCCAAGGGAAGGGTCACTGTTAAAACAGTCCTGAGTGAGTGTGTCACATGTAGGCGTATTCATGCTAGGCCCTATAGGAAACCAAATCCTCCTGCTTTGCCAGAGGAGAGAGTTACTCTCAACAGACCCTTTGAGACTGTAGGCATTGACTATACAGGAGCATTGACTGTAGGGGTGGGTGACACTGAACAAAAAATGTACATTGTACTGTTTACATGTGCTGCCTCACGAGCTGTTTATTTGGATGTTGTGGAGGACCTTACAGCAGAATCTTTTGTTGCTGTCTTTAAGAGATTCTGTGCACGACATTCAGTACCAAAGACAGTTTGGACTGACAATGCTACATATTTCAAAGCTGGTGAACAAGTCATCCACGACTTGTTAAGCAATGAAATCACACAATTATATATACAAAATAAAAACATAAAGTGGAAGTATATTCCGGTTGCCTCTCCTTGGTATGGTTCTATCTGGGAGAGGAATATACAAACAGTAAAGAATTGCTTGAAGAAAGCAATTGGCAAAAAACAGATACACTTATTTGGGTTACTCACTCTCCTGGCTGAGACTGAGAACATCATTAACAATAGACCACTCACTTATGTGAGTGACAACATTAATGACCCGGAACCATTAACTCCAAATCATTTGATTCGGGGAGAACAAGTTAGTCTCCTGCCGGACTACAATATAGACTCTTCAGAAGACCCAAACTGGACTCAACGACATGATGAGCTCCAGACGAAGTTACAACATTTAACTAGAGTTAAAGCTCATTTCATTAAACAGTGGAAAACTGAGTACTTGATGGGTCTAAGGGAGAGACATAAACAAATGACTAAGAAGGATTGGTCTGACACAATTAAGGTAGGGGACCTTGTTCTCATACATGACAGTACTCCAAGACAATACTGGCCTCTGGCTAGAGTTTCAGAACTCAGACCAGGGGCAGACGGGGTAACAAGAGTGGTCAAATTAAGGACTTCAACGGGTGACACAACAAGAGACATTTCTCTTTTGTACCCTTTAGAGTCTGGACCCAAAACAATGGACTTTGGAGAACCTTCTCCACTGACAGTAACAACTGGAGACACTGAACTTCCAGTAACTATTCCTTTCACAGTAGGAGTGGTAACGCATCCTACTACAACATTGACAGACACAAGACCTCAGCGACAAACAGCATTAAAGGCGCGACTATTTTTACAACAAAAAATAGATGCTGGGGAATTGTAATTTTATCTTCTAACTTTCATTTTTTCTTTTCTTATGGTAAAGACCATAGACAGTTTCATCCTATGGGTGTATATTTTCTCTTCTAATTAAATGCTACACCTTCTCCATGAGAAGGTGAGGATAGGCACTGTTAATCAGATTAACAGGCATTTACAGTTAAATAGTTAGCTAGTCTACACTCAGACAAAAATTGGTGACAATGACACCAAAATTTTTATCTCCCGGGGCCCCCAGTATATGGAAAACTGATGAGTGGGTAGTTGGGAGGTAACGAAAATGGTTCACTGAGTAGGTAGGTAGTTAATCTAACAATTATTAAATTCCTTTTATGTCAATAACTGGGTGGAAGAAACCAATTGGTTGCTCACCAGAGTTATTCTCCACACTAGTATTTATATACTGTGTGGGAGGAGCGTGCTCGGTAATGGAGATACATTACCGCTCAACCAACCGAGGAATAAACCAAGACAACGCTGGTGCAAGAAGCCCCGCGAAGAGGAGAACAAAGGGAGAATGAAAACGAAGAACGGGGCGAGAGGACGTACCAGCAAAGTACGCTCTCGACAAATATACAACCGGAGAAGGGAGAGACTCCAATAACTAAAAGTAAGTGACTAATTGAGTTTTTACACCAGACAGTTAATAACATTAAATTAAGCTGGGTCAGACAAGTTAGGCCTACATTGTGGCCTAAGACCCAGCATCAACTCATAGCTTAACAAAGGTGAAGGTAGATTGCCCTAACCTAATCTTGTGAGGAATCCTACTGTGGACCTCAATTTATCTGCCCGCTCTGGACCATTTCCGGAATCTCTAGGCTGACCCCTCTAGGCTAGACTTGATCTACTCTATAGTTAGACTGGAGATATAAGGGGTGGGTTAATTGTGGACCAATTCATACAGAGCATTTTTCGCACAATAGAGTTAATCACAATGTTCTATTTAAAACATTAGAAGACAGGAATGTTCCACCATATGTTCTAAATTTATTGAAATTTTAGTATACGCACCAAACTTTTATTGTTAAATGCAGCAACGTATTGTCCGAATGTTTTGGTTCCTCGTGAGGAGTTGGACAAGGCTCCTTACTCTCTCCTCTGCTGTTTAATATATATATATATATATATTAATGGATTAATTGCTTCTCTTAATGAGGCAAGAGTGGGATGCTGAATAGATGACATAAGGATAAATAACTTGGTCTATGCCGATGATACGATGTTACTAAGCCCTTAAGTGAAAGGTCTGGATTACCTTATAAAAACTGTGAATCCTATTCACAGAACCATGACACTAATTTTAATGTTACTAAAACTAGGCTTATGTAGTTTCATCCTAAAAGCTCAAACCAAACGGCTAATATTATTTTCAAAACGAGAGACGAATCAATAGAGTGGGTACGAGAACTTAAGTATCTGGGTCAAACTATTACTAGCTTCTTCAGTGACGACTCAGACAAGGAAATAATACCGAAGTTACTGCGTTGAGGCAAACATGATTAAAAGGAACTTCAAATTTTGTACGAGCGAAGCTGAAGACAATTTTTTTCATACTTTCTGCACTAATATTATGGCAGCAACTCTGGGTTAATTATAAAAAGTGGCTCCCGCAGAACCCTCAATTTGCTTTACGACAGATCCTATAGACTGCTGCACGAGTTACCTCCGAGATGCTCAGCCTCTCAAATGTTCGCTGACCGCGACGTTCCGAGCCTCCTGAGGTAACGAGACGCGCTCAATACAGTCTAATGCGAAGAATTAAAAACTCGGACAATCGAATTGTCCAAGCCAAGCCAGGCCCGAGGAGAAGGGGAGACAGGGGTGGGACAAAATCCCCGGGGTCCGAGCCTCTGGGGGACCCGGACCGTGAAAAAAACATTACTTTTAGTATAACTAACGTTCAAAAATTGTCTCAACTGATAGCAGCACCAGTAACTACATAGAACATGTTTCCAACAGCACTGCACTGGCTGCACAGTCAGTCATTCGTTACGCTGCTGTTGTGACAACTCCGTTGGTTTGCATTGGTTCAGTTCTTCATTGTTTTAAAGTGAAGTTAGCATTATGGAGTACAAATATAACTCTGGAGAACAGAAGAGAAAAGCGAGAAAAAGATGAAAAAGCAAAAAAAGCTCAGACTCGCGAGAGACTTAAACTTTGAGGATATAATAATTGAAACATTTGCTAACAGAAAAGCCCGCAAAGCATCGTTAAAAGAGTTGCAGACTCGTAGACAACTTCACAACTAGAGTTATTTGGTGTTACGTGTTTTTATTCGAACGTATTAACACTACTAAAGAATGTTAAGTTTTTTGTCGCTTATCAACAGTGTTTTAATTTTTAATAAATATATTACAGAACTACTTCGTTCTAATAAATGCTCTAACTTGTTTACAAAAGTAGTAAAATTTGGTTGGTAGGGAGATTTAGGGAGTGGGGGCCTGATCATGCATCTTATTCCGGTCCCAGTGCCAGCTCTCAGCGGCCCTGGTCCATGCTATTCATCAGTCCTGCTTTAGATCTTCTAAACTGTGGACCTCTCGGTATGAAAGTGTTTGTCTATAGCTCCACTTACTTCCAGCATTAACCATTCTATTACACGTACTTTTTATGAAGCTTTTATTACTAATTTTATTAGTTCTCGTTTTCTTACGTGTATTATTCTTATTTCTTTATTACCTCTGTCCTTTTTTTTATTTTTCACAAATTTATTGTCTTAATTAATAATAATTAGTCGTATCATTGATAACCTTAATGGATACTGTACCTTTTTTTTATGGGATCTGTCTCCTGCTAATAAACATTTTTATCTTTTTTCTTTTTGTAGTCTTTAGCTGCGGATAGTTTTTATTATTACCCGTTTTAATACGTATCTTATTTTTATTTCTCTTTTGTCGTCCTAATTTTTAGTTTTTTTAAATTTATTATTGTTTGATTTATCTTATCGTTTATTAGCTTTAAGAATATTGTACTGTTTTAGGGGATTTATATCCTGTTAATAAAGCTTATCATTATCAGAAGACAGAGCTTATGATTGTATAATTTGTATATCTCATCCAAGTTAAATTAAAGTAGGCCTATTTTATAGTATTCGATATCATTTCACTATTCCATATTATATTGAAAATATTATTCTACTATATATATATATATATATATATGAAAATTATTTCACGAAGGTAACACGTGAAAAATATTTATGATGAATAAAACCACGAAGGAAAGGAAACACAAAATGGTGCTCAAGCGCTTTCGTCTAATGACATCCTCAGGAACACTGAGGATGGTGTTCCTGAGGATGTCATTAGACGAAAGCGCTTGAGCACCATTTTGTGTTTCCTTTCCTTCGTGGTTTTATTCATATATATATATATATATATATATATTCGAATTCAACTTGGTTCCATTCTTTTTTTTTCTAGTTCGACTTTCCAAATTTGAACTCGGTCGAGTTCAACTTAATTTCAATGAGTTCGATTTAATTCCATTGCATTTTATTTAATTCAGATTGTTCAGACGTGTTTTGAAACTTTGAGAGCTCCTAATTGTTTCAGTTGAGGTTTTATGTACGCTGTACAGTGAATATATTTTTGCGTAATATACTATTCTTTTTTAATAGTTTACGTTTCGTCTTGCTCTTACGATGATAATGTTGGTATTAGGTTCTAATGTTGGCATTAGGTTCTTTTTCTTTCTTTAGTAAAGTTAATTTTTTAATCCTTTTAGTCAATGTGGGACTCTATAATGCCCCAGTGGAAGTAATGTAAGTCGTACTAAAATGTGACTTTTTCACTAATGTTTTTATACATGTTTATACAGGTTTAGTTACGGGGAAACTAACCCAAAACGTAAAAGTGATGCAAGTGAAAACTGACTAAAATATTTAGTTTTGACAAACAATCAATATTATACTTTTTGGTTTAAATAAATAAATAAATAAAAAATATTCATCAATAAAAGGGGTGGATCACCCGAAGATCAGGGCCCCCATGTATTCTTGTTTTTTGCTTTACAGCACCAAATATTATAATAAATTAAATTGAATGACCGATTAAGTCAACTATACGCCTTTGACGATTTGTTAGGTTAAGTCGTGATATTTTCGTTAGTTTTAATGAAGATATCATTTGGTAATTGAGGCTCGGGGGCCCCTGATCTTCTTCGGGTGATCCAAAGGGTTAATACCGCGCGCCTTTATTCATATAAATATTTTTGCGTATGTTAATTTTAAAATTGGAAACAACTTTCCAAACTGCGTAGCTTAAAGTCCAACACTGATGAAAAGTTTGCAACGTGAAAGAATAAAATGTTTCGTAATTTGAAAGAAGATAAAAGCTTCGAAGTTAATAATAACTAAATAATTAACAAAATTAGGGTTAATTTTCAAAAATTCTTAATGAAATTAGTGAAAAGTTATAAATTTTGAAACTAATTTTAACCAGTGAACCCGTAAAAAGGGCTAATTATATTCTTAATTTAAATGTTAATTCGAAGTTAAGCCGAAACAACTGACAGGAAAGTAGCTAAGCTTTAATCATATTTAACTATGTAAACACGCAGAAAATAATAATTGTGACATAAATTTTGAACTTTTGAAGATATTTCGGTCTTTTAGCGAAGTCATTGGGTTGGTGCACCATTAAACTCAATCAATTTTAGAGAAATAGAGAACGATAATGAAACCATTTTATTTGGTTCCTTCAATATTCGGCATACGGGTAATTGGTTGGTTGCTCCTTTTTACATCTTTCTCCCAACTACCACCACGGCCACCATCTCAGTAAATTGCTAAAAAAAAAAAAAATTCAGCTGAGTGTATCTTGAATTTCGACAAGGTGAAATCCTATTCTCTCGTGCTGCGAAGTCGCCAAACTTCAGGCGAACGGAAGAACACGGATTAACTTAAACACAAAATAGCTTAAAAGTTTCATACTTAAATCCACTTAACATTACTAACATACATGATAAATTTAACGAATTAACAGTATTATTACATTAGTTTGCGTTAAATTAATCCAATAACTGAATCGAGGGTTAAATGCGCAGTTGGGATTTCGCCGAGGATATCATATTAAAGATTGTAAACGCTTTAATAAGGATAGATATAGTAAGTGTTATCTTGTAGTATAAGAAAAACCTTATGTCATTTCAAAATACAATTAACATTAGCTATAAAATATTTCGGGTCTTTTCCGTTTGGGGGCTAGCAGCGAAAATCGATATACTAATGTAGTTTTGGTCACTGATTTAAAAAATAACTTTTTTTTTTTTTTTTTTTTTGAGAAATGAAAAACAAACATGTTAGAGCACTTTAAATAATTAATGTGTTTTAAGTAGCTTAAACTAGTTACGGAGGATTATGTTAAATTTAGCCAGAGTCACAAACTGCTACTGTTTATGAAATAGTGCTCTAAGTGTGGGAAAGTGTGTTCCTTTGATAAAAATACCCAGTTCTTTCGTTGCCAAAAGCGTCGGTCAAACTGTAAAAAGTGCAACTTTACGAAGAATACATTTTTTGAAGGATCTCGGCAGATCTGTAAAAGTAGCAGAAAAAAATCAAGAATTAATGCCCAGTTAGGTCAATTGAATGCCCGGTTAGGTCAACTGTACGCCCTTGACGATTGGTTAGATTAAGTCATGATATTTTCGTTAAAAACACATTAATTATTTAAAGTGCTCTAACATGTTTGTTTTTCATTTCTCCGAAAAAAAAAGTTATATTTTTGAAATCAGTGACCAAAACTACATTAGTTTACTGATTTTCATTAAAATTCGCTGCTAGCCCCCAAACGGAAAAGATCCAATATTTCAACATACAGTTTTAACATTAATTATAAAATAAATATATTAATTTTTAAATTAAGGAACAATTTTTTTTTTTTTTTTTTTTTTTTTTGGGGGTGCAGGAATATACTACGCCTTTGCAGGGAATAATAGTATTTTCACACTCAATTATAGTTAAGGACTTTAACTGCCCAAATATTAAGCATGAAACCACCATACCTTAAACATTGACGATGCGAGTTTAACATTTGTCAAGAGTTCTCGAAAATAGACCTATATATTTTTTCAAAAAGTATTAGAGCCGAAACTTGGTTATAAAGTATATTCGATCTAATTTTAACTACTAATGATAATTCGGTTCAGGATTTAGAAGTCAGTGAAAGTTTGTGTAACATTGATCATAACACGATACGTTTCTCGCTTAATGGACAGGAACTAATAAAGGGTTAAATAGCCTTAAAATCCTTAACTTTAGGAGGGACAATTTTGATGAGTTGAGAACTGAATCAAAAGAAACAAGTTTTTCTATTTTCTTTATATATATATATATATATATATATATAATATGCGCCTCGGTGATGTATTGGTTAGCGTCGCTGACTACGAATCCATCGGCCACGGGATCGAGACCCGATGACGGCAGGCGGCGCGCAGCAAAACCCAGATGTTATTCTTCCACACAATAAAAACGAAATTGGTTGGTAGATAAATGGGTACCCTGAGTACCCTGGTAACCTAGTGGTCGTTGGGCTGCTGGTGGGGCGTGGTTCGGATTCCGCGTTAAACTGTAGGTCTAAGGTGGAGTGACAAGTTTGACCTTCGTCAGAATGAACAATTTTTGCGGAAGCAAAACCAAGATTAACCAAGGTATACTGCGCACTCTTGCTACCCAAGTAGACCTCAGGAAATACTAAGCCAAAGATTAAAAGAATGGAAAGTACGGTTTACAGTATTTTTAACTTAAATAAAATCCATTTGCTGCAGGTATTGATACAAATAATAGAAACGCTTCAACTAGATTTTGTTCCGATATTTTCTTCCTAAAATAACTAAAAGTAGCCTTATATGTAAACCTTTTTGCTATAAATTCGTTAAATCTACATTTCTTATAATGAACAAATTAGCTACGCTTCACGAGACTTTCGCGGAAACAATTCTGAGAGTAAAATTGCTAGATACCATTTTTAACGAATTAGGGTTTCAATAAAACAAAATAAAACAGTCTTTACCCGACATTTAGGGTCGATTACTAATGTAAACACTTGAAAATTCTATTGAATATATTGTAGAAGTCGAGTAAGAAATTTTGTTGTGATACGCTTAGCATAGACTATACTGTACAGTATAGATACAAGTTCAATTTCAGTTCACTTTTTATTGTTTTGTACTTACATCTGAAAGACGTATTGTACAATAGATGTAAAAGAGAATATGTATTTGATGTACACTTTCGTGGGAATTCTTAAACTGGGGTGTGTTGACCGGCTGGAGGTGCCTCTGGGTCAGTGCTCCTTTATCTAAGTAACTCCAGTGCGAAAGACGCAGGGGCGGATCCAGGAATTTAAGCAGAGGGGGTCCAGTCTTGGTGGGGCTCGTTACTGATATGTCCTCGGCCTTCGGCCGAGGACGCGCGAGCGAAACGAGCGCCAGGGGGGGTGCCCGAAGGGGGGTGTCCCCCCCTCGGTAGGAAATTTTCATATTTGAAGATAGCTTTAGATGGATTTGAAGTATATTCCCGTTATCAAAATCCTGCTTGTTCACACACCCAGGCCAGGTCTGAAATGTCTCAGGATCGGACAAACTTTTTTTCTTTATTCTTTAAGGAAATTAATTTTGTGGCAACCGGGATACATGTACCTTAAGCCATTTTAAGTCTTCAGGTCTTATTTTTCATATATAGGAGCAAACAAACGCCGCGGATGTTTCTGTATGAACATTCGGACCACTTTGTCAGTCTCAATCGGAGTGTCATAATCGAAAAATCGTTGGTCACCGTGAGCAGGGGGGGGTCCGGACCCCCTCGACCCCCCCCCTGGATCCGCGCCTGAGACGGCAATGTAAATAGTAAACTTTTAAATTTACTATTTCGGCACTCATCGGAGAAATGATACGACGATGAAATGATGGTGACTCGTACGTAATAAATAAATAAGTCCTTAAAAAATCCATGGTGTAAATCAAGTTAAGTAGTTTAGTGTTTCATACTATTCTTTAAGCAAAATCTACCAGCTTTACTTTCTACTCTCCTCTAATGCGTAGATGGGTACGCGAGATGAGTATATGCACGATGTGAATGAACTCTGAAGCCGTTCTTTTCATTATACTTTTCTCTACTTTCCTATAAATCTTCTTCGCAAATATTTTCTGTTAGCAGTGGCTGGCGGAAGAGGAAGAACCTTGTCTGTTCTATATTTTCCTGCTACTGTATTACTATTCCTGTATGAAAGTTTTACACGTCCGTAAATGTAAGCATGGTGTAAGTTTTCAGTATTCTTAGTTTTCATTTTGGATTTCTATTTTACTGTATTTTTACTACTTCTTTCTTGGGCCGCGTCTCGCGTTCTCTCTGTTCGATGAAGGATGTTAAATGGTTCAACCAACCTTTGGAGAGCAACATAACCAGTAGAATTATTATTATTATTATTATTAGTAGTAGTAGTAGTAGTAGTCTGTTTAAGGTGCTGTCAATCCTGAAAGGTTATTGACGCCATAACCAGTAGAATATTGACGCGTATTGACTGATTTCAGCTTCAGGAAGCATGGAAGCTTTATTAGAGAAAATAAGTAGAATTCACTTTATTTATTAGGTAAAGAAAGTGAAACTGAAAAAAATAATAATGATAATATCGCAATTCTGCTCGAAGGTAGAGACTGTTTCTGAGGGTATGGCACACTCCTAAGGATGCGTGACTGACGCGGATAATAATTAATGAACAAATGGTGAAAATCTACGTAAATAGCTCTTATACTGTTTGACAATTTTATACACCCTTAAATACTGCATGAAACATTACTATATTTTTAAAATAAACTTTTCGCTTGTGTACTCAGTTGTAAATTAATAAAATTAAATTAAAAAATAGATAAATTATCAAAATAAATAAAGTTTAATAAAAAATAGATAAATTATATGGAGTTAAGATTAGACATGGAAACCATGTTTTAAATAATTAATTATAATCCATCCATCCATCCATTGTGTTCTGCCTATCAGGCAGGTCCAACTCGTGTGTCTCGCCAAAGTGTTCTATCCTGAGCTATCCTTTTCATCTCATGGTAGCTCCTGCCTGCCTTCAAATCATCCAGCATTGCTTTCCTTTTCCTTCCCCTCGGCATTCTACCTTCATATCTACCCTCTATCACTTCCTTCAACAATCCTTCTCCTCTCAGCGCATGTCCGATCCATTTCTTCTGTCTTTCTCTTATCACCTTAATGAGTCTTCTTTCCTCCCTCACCTGTTGCGGTACCTCCTCATTACTTTGGTGTTCCCTCCAGCTTATCTTTAGCATTCTTCTCCAAATCCACATTTCAAAACTTTCCAGGAGTTTCTTTTCAGTTGTTTTCAGTGTCCATGTTTCTGCTCCATACACTACCACACTCCATATCAAGCTTTTTACAAACCTTTTCTTCAGTTTGAAGTTGAGTTTACCTGTAAGTAGTCTTTTCTCTCTCTTAAAAGCTACCTTACCCATACCAATTCCAGATCTTACTTCCTTATTGCAGTCTCTATTGTTGGTTAATAAACTTCCCAGATATTTAAACTGCTCAGCTCTTCTAAGGTCCAATTTCCTATCGTTACGTTCATTTGTGCTCCTTTCCTTCTTTGCAATTTTCATTACCTTTGTCTTGGTCTCATTAATTCTCATTCCAAATTCTTCCGCCATTGTTGTCAAGCTATTGACCATTCTTTGCAGTCCTTGCTCAGTACCACAAACAAATGCCTTGTCATCTGCAAACCTTACAGATTTGACCAATTTACCTTCCACTCTGATTCCCTCTTCCAGATCTAAGAGTGCTTCTATTATTTATCATTGCTTCCGCATAGATGTTAAATAACACGGGGGACAGGGAGTATCCTTGCCTGACCCTTCTCCCAACCAATTCAGGCTCCGATTCTCCTCCTGAAACTCTAACATTCACAATCTGCCCAAGATATAGATTTTAATCAACCTACGGTCCCTCCAGTCAACATTAATATTCTTCAATATTTCCATTAGTTTCCTCCATTGGACTCTGTCAAAAGCTTTTTCAAAGTCAATAAAACAAACAAACATTTCCTGATCATGTTCCAGCACTCTCTCTCCCATCATTCTCATAATACCAATAGCTTCTCTTCTGCATTTTGACCTAAATCCAAATTGATCCTCCCTAATGTACTGCTCAACTCTATTTGTTAGTCTTCTGGTTAGTATCCTTAGCATTATTTTTGATGCATGGCTGACCAATAGGGTGTATCACTTTTGGACTTTTTTTGAAAAGTTATGGTGCTTACCTCTTATATTGTGACAAATTGACCAAAAACCATGAATAAACAAAAACATGACAATCGGGTAATATTTAGGGTCCCCGCCCCCATTTGAAAAATAAGCCCCCTATTCACACAAAAATGGTGATTTTTGGAGATATTTTTGGTCATAGTTTCCTTACTAATCATCGTATTTCAAAATTTTGCTACCAAAATGTAGAGAATAATAATGCGCTCCAATCTGAATAGTTTTTATTAACCTTTGAGTTAAATTTATTAAATTTTTTATATCTCTTTGGTCATTTTGATGCATTTTCTAAGAGAAAAATGCTGCTGTTTTATATCTTTGGAAGATCTGAACTGCAATAAAATATTATCTTATATACTTTGGATGTCACCGCTATCCATAGAGCATCATCCCAATGCAGCTCTGCGACGATGGGCTTTGAAAACATAAATCAAAAAAGCAGATGGGCTTAAATGAGCAACACTTTTTTGGTTTAGAGATTAAAGTGGGAACAACTTTGTACATGTTTAGTAGATTAAAATTAGTAAATTTTGCAAAAAAGAAAACAATGACAACTGTAGACTTAAATTTTTATTAATCTAAAAAAAAATGCAAAGCCCCATCGTTTTTTTTTTTATATTTTTAATTATGAAATACAAACACAAAACAATTTTAATCAAATAGAAACAAAGTGCTATTCTTGAAATTATAATGAAAAATTGTAAATGAAATGAAATTATAAATGGAAAGAAATTACAAATTCAAGAGATTTTGTTTGGAAAACTTTGGGAAAACACGCCTGTTTTCCTCTACAACTTGAAGCAATGCCTGAAATTCACCTTCATCCCTACATGAGCCATGAAAATCTTGCCAAAGTTTGATACCCCTTTCTGCAGTGTCATTAACGACCTTAGTTGAAGAGAGTATTCTCTTCATCCGTTGAAAATCATTGTTGTTGTCCCACGTTACAGCTGGAGTCCTTATCTAATCTCCCGTTGAACCAAGGACTTTGAATACAAACCATGAGTTTGAACCAACTAATTGCTGAATTTTAATTAGTTCTTTTAGGATGGGAAATATCGGCTAACCCTGTTTGAATTCTGGTGGTTGATTGAAAGAGGAAAGTTTTTTGGCCACCTTGTCTTTTTCACTATGAGGCAAAACTCCAAAGAGAGAAAGGGTTACAAGTTCTTCAGATAGGTACCAGTAATGACCTTTTAGAGTGTTGAGGGCAGCTTCCGCTACTTCCATGTCAATCTTTTTGTACTGAACTAATTCGTTGTATAGTAGGTCATTTTCAGGAGCCTCAAGTGGGTTGGTGACTGATAGCCAGTACTTGGAGTAGATCAACGATGTAAACAAGCATACTCTTTCCAGTTTTTTATTGTAACATTATCATATCCGGCTTGGTCTGAAAATGCTAACATCTTATTCGTATACAATATGACAGCCATCCATCTGGCGTGATGGAGAGCTCTTGGCTTGATCCAGTGTATTCCTCTGCCAGGAATTTCTCCTAAAACGAGCATAGTTGTTTCAGCTACCTCTTTGTAATCATCCCTGGGAAGGCTCTGGTTATCTTTGAGCAAATCTGTCATAAAATCTATGACGCATTTTTTCAGGTCCTTGAGATGTCTGTCATTGATAGATAGCTGTTTGAAGGGTTGCTTAGTATCTAGCTTCTCCCATATAACATCTCTAAACGTCTTGAAAGATTCGTTTTCGGGTGAAGTAGATTTTTCAAATACCTTTAGATACACTGCTGACAAAACTCGTTCTGCCATATGGTGGCGACAAGCGAGCCATAATAATTTTTTTCCAGAGGTCTTCCAGTACTTTACAAGCCCCTTTTATCCAGCCAATATTGGATGAAGTAGTATCGAATACCATTCCGTAAACCTTATCCTGTAATTTCCATTCTTGGATTGTGCTAAAAACAGTAGAAGCTTGTGTCGATCCAGTTGAGACACCGATATCGGGTATCGAGAGAAGTTTCTCAACATTCTCTCCCGATATAAGTATTGCCAATCGATCCTGCTTTCCTCCTGAAATAATTCAGTATCATTTTGCTGTCCCAGTGGACTACACAATATTGAGGTGGGTTGAACGACTCTTTAATAGTGTCAGCAGTAGCTTTTCTCGACTTCTTCGCAGCTCGCGCAGAAGTACTTTTCGATAATGACATCTCTTTTAAATCTAGCCCACATTCAGCTGCTACCACAGATGCAAATGTCGAGCGTTGTCCGAATGATAGTCCTAAACGATCAGCTGTATTAGATATTAATGTTGACTGTAGTAACTTAGGACGTTTTGATGGTCCTGGGCTCGGAGTAAAATCATCTTCACCATTACTTGAGTCCACTAACTCGCCTTCAGATGGTTCAAGTTTGTGTCTCTTTTCTTCTAATGCCTTTCGCTCTTTTTCTTTCAATTTTCTTCGTTCTTCACCTTCTATTCTAGCAGTCTTTTTGATCAGTTTGGCTATATAAGCTTTATCGATCGGACCCAGAAAATATATTCTAGCACTTCGCTGATTCTTCCAAAAAGCGAAGATCCTCATTCTTCTGTTGTATAGTTCTCAATGTATCATTTTGGATCTCATTACATATATTTTCAGTTGATATATCAAATAAGTTATTTAAACGAGACAGAAAAGATGTTTTTTGGGTTTCATAACATTTCTTCTTTATATTTTTATCCAACTTCTCATGCTCTTTTATCAAATCCCACAACATTTTTTGGGGTCCTTTCTGCTTTCTAAACGATTTTGATGGTATGCCAGCCATAATCCACACCTTTTCTACCTTATCTAATACTCTAAAAATATTTTCTTCCTTTGACACATTGTCGCTTTTCATTTGATCCCTTCTCAAAAAGAAAAAGTGATTGAGAACTTCACTATTCGTTGGAAGCATGCTTCCTTCTCTTGCACATGTGTCTTCCACTAACTTTCCCAATAAAGAATCATATTTTCTTAGGTTTGTTCTTAATATTGGCTTACTGTTAGCCATGACTATTGACTAATTTTAATAAACTATGAAATTAAGCAAATCTATAATAGAATTCTGAAAGAAAAGCAAATTTATCATACATTTGGTTATATTTGCATACTTTTTGTAGATAAAACCTGGAAATACTGTAAATAAATGTTATAGAAATGAAAACAGAGGGAAATATTTCATAAGGTCCACTCAAATATCAGCACCGTATACAACTAAAATAGTTTTAAAACGTTCACAATAAGAGGATACCGTTATTCTCTACATTTCGGTAGCAAAATTTTTTAAATACGATGATTAGTAAGGAAACTATGACCAAAAATATCTCAAAAAATCACCATTTTTTGTGTGAATAGGGGGGGGGGCGTATTTTTCAAATGGGGGGCAGGGACCCTAAATATTACCCGATTGTCTTTTTTTGGTTTATTCATGGTTTTTGGTCAATTTGTCACAATATAAGAGGTAAGCACCATAACTTTTCAAAAAAAGTCAAAAGTGACACACCCTACTGACCAAGCTTATGGTTTGAAATTCTGAACAACTGGTGGCTCTCGGTTTCTTGGGGATAGTAATCATAGAGACTCTCATAAATTCAGTAGGCCAGTCTCCACTTTCATACATGTTTCTGCACAATACATTCACCTCCTCTCTAGCATCACCTTCAAGATTCTTCAGAAGTTCTGCTGGTACATCATCTGGTCCTGGGGCCTTGCCATTTCTTAAGTCTTTTACAGCCATCTCTACTTCTCTTTCCACTATGTCCGGTCCCATACAACCTACTTCCACCTCATCTGCTTCCTCCATTTCAATGTTATTAGGTTTGTTCTATTTATCATACAATTCTTCAATATACTCAATCCATCTCTTCCTTATATCTTCTGGTCTTTTCAGTTTTTCTCCATTTCTCCCCTCTATTTCTCGCACTCCCAAGCTACTTCTTTTCCATCTATTTATATCCTTAACTTTTTGGTACATTAAATCAGTTCTTCCTTTCCTTTCTAATTCCTCCATTTCCCTGCACTACTCTTCAAGCCACATCTCTCTTGCTTTATCAGTTTTTCTTCTCAGTTCGTTATTCAACTCTCTGTATTGTTGTCTCCCTTCTTCTGTATTTATACGCTTCCATTTTCTTCTTCCTTCCATTTTGTCAAGCATCTCTGTAGTGACCCAGTTTCCTTGCTTCTCTTTCCACATAACCGATATTTTCCGTGCACTCTCCTTTATTGCATCCCTCAGTCTACAGTCTACACCATCTTTCTTTACTTGTCATATGAATGTGGCCGTCATTTCTTTGCCTCCTTATCTCTTCATTCACCTTTTTAGCAAAAACTATCCTTTGTTCTCCCTTCAGTTTTTCAGTATCCCATTTCTTCCCTACTTTACTCTTTTTCAGTGTCTTCAGCCTCACCATATTTTCCATTACCACCAAGTTAGGATCGGAGTCAGCATCTGCTCCAGGATAAGCTTTCGAGTTCTTCACTGCATTCCTATATCTCTGTCTTGCCAAAATAAAGTAAATTTGGAATCTTTCAGTGTCTCCTGGTTTTTTCCATGTGTATCTCCTTCTTTTGTGATTTTGGAACCAAATATTAGTCACCATGAGTTCTTGCCTTCTGTAAAATTCTACTGGCTTTTCTCCCCTTTCATTTCTTCTACCTAATCCGAATGGTCCAACCTCCCTTCCGTCTTTCCCTTCTCCAGTCACACTATTCCAGTCCCCCATGATTATTACGTTAGCATTTCTTCCATGGGCTTCAATTATTTCCTCTATTCTATCATACATTTCGTCTACCTCTTCTTCCGGATGGGCACTTGTTGGCATATACACTTGCATGACAAATGTACCTACTTTTTCGCCTTTCATTCTTATCCACATGATTCTATCTGACACACAGTCTAACTCCTCTACGGTATTTCTTATCCTTCATCAAAGTAAAATAGCAACTCCTCTCTCAGCCCTGTCGCCACCAGATTAAATCACTCTCACGTCCCCACTAATAAAATATCCTCCTTCTCGCCATCTGACTTCCGACAACCCCATAACGTCTATGCTCAGCCTATTCATCCCTTGTTTGATGTTCTCTAACTTTTCTGGTCTGTTCATTGTTCTTATACATTCCACGTCCCAATCTTTACTCCTTTGTTGGTGTCGCAGGGAATTCGCCTGATGACGACCTGGGAAGCCCTGCTGCTTCCCCTGCCGAGCGCGACATTGCCTATCTTTTGACTGGCAACTCCATTTACGCTGTTATTCCTATTTCTCTCTGTGGACATTTTAATGAGTTTAACAAGGGCATATTATTGAAGTGGTTGCCAAATGCCTTCTTCACCGCAGGATAAATGAATTTAGTAACACTTGTCAAGGTTTGTGAACTTCCTCAGAACAGAGGAAGTACAACCTGACTTTTATTCTTCACATAAGCTCGAAATTAGGGTACAAAGTCTTCTAATTTCAACTTTCTGCTTCGCATATTATTATTATTACTACTATAATTCACCGAAAATGTGTATTTACGAGAATTGCATTCCATACATCTGATCCTTTGAAAGAAGGTGCATTTACTGTAGGTTCAGTCATGTAATTTGGTTTTTGTATAATAATAAAAAGGGAGTATTGGGATGATCGTTCTTTGAATGGGCGAGGTACAGTAATTACATCATACTGGTTCGCATGTCTTTTGTGAAAAAACTATAGGGCTATGGGTTGATTACCTGTTACCCTCATCCGTTGGAAATTTCCTTCGGTATTTGCGCTGCCTAATGGTAAAGAAAGGAATTGCCTTACCTTATTATTTCGTTGGGCCTCGCTTCTGTTTCGATGTAGGGCGCGACGATCTTTTTCGATGTAGGGCCGTGGTACGATGGAGTTACACAATGAGTTGATTTGATGTAACTAATATAGGCAGTCACTATTTAAATACCTGAAGGAATAGGCCTATTCTTTTTATAGTTATTAGGTTTTATATTAAGAGGATTTCACTCAGAACTTATAAGAAGATAAAGTACATCTTCCTTGCTTAAAGCATCGCTGTAACATAAGCAGCTCCGAGCGAGCCGATATAATATAATCTTCGTATTTTAGTATTTGCCGAATTTTCAAAGTTCGTTGACTCTTCTCTCGATGTAATTTTCATGAGTTGGTAGTGGAAAATTTTGAACATGAAATAATAAATTTGGTTTTCTGGTTGTCAAGCAGGCCCGATGCCTACATATGAGTTCTATGTATGTATGGCAATTATTTTCATCCCCAATAGGCTATGTCGCCAATCCCGAGGCAATTTTGTATAGATATTTAATTCAATTAATAATTTATATTTAATTAAGAAGTAAAGGTACCACATACGATACCATGTTGTAAGCGTGCATAGTTTTTCCATACTTTAGTTGCCGTACTAATCATAGCCAAGTTAAGCCTACCAATGTGTAGTCGATCCAGGCTCGTATTACACATGCTGTACAAAGAATTTCATAGAAAAGATTTTGAAAAGAAAATTTTAAGTCAGTGGGAGCATAACATTTATTTTAAGCTCACGAGGCACTTAGATTTTATATGCAATTTCACATATTTTGACTTACTTGCTTTGGATGTGAAAGTCAAGATTTTTGATGGCTGTTATTTTTATGGATTTATAGATCGACTTCCTTTTTCTCAATTTAACAAATGTGTCTAAGCTTGATGGGAAAGAAGGAACGGGAAGAAAACGTGGACGAAGCAACACTAAAAATTTTGATGGTTGTGGTATTTTAATAAATTCATGGACTGATGCTTTTCCTTGATTTCACAAAATGTATTAATTTTGTACAAGCGTAGCCCGACTAGTTATACATTGGCTTTGGCAAACGTATGTGAAGCATATGCAGTTAGACTAAACAATAACATAATTGTGGAAGATGATAAATTAAATATGTAAACAAAGGTTACTATATTTCACATTTGCAATGGGAAATTGCTTATGCCTCAAAGATGTGGTCAGAATTAATGATAAAAGTTATCGTATTAGAGAACGTTTAGGAGAAGGGTGTGTGATTTAGTATATTTCTGTAGTCTTAGCATACAGCCATAGTATAAACCATAAACTTTACATTAGGGTGGTCCTTATATTACCTTAAAAAGTGAACTTCGGAATTTTCCACCTCCCACCATCCTATCTTGTACTCCCTCTATAAATATTAAATCCTACCAAAAAGTTTGGCAGTCGGTGAATATTTAGGGTATGCTCAACCCACTTCTATTTTGCTGTTATATGCACTTAATTTGTATTACATGGTAATACTGTTTACTGACATTTCTTTTGTTTCAGCAAGTATGGCAACTTCTACTCGCAGCAAGACTGATGTGTTCTTGCAAACATGCCATCTGCATGTTGAAGGAGGTGCAGATGTTCTGGGACAGAGCCCAAATTCTGATTTGTTGCATCGACAATGCGGTCAAACAGCTTGAGGAATTGAAGAAGAAGTGGGAAGGATTAAAAAAGAACAAAGCCAGGAGGACAGCAACCCAAGTGGCCAATGAGGAAGCCTTCAAGGAAACATTTAATGACCTGTTCAGTGTGGCCCATTCCAATGCCTTGATGATGATGAAAATCCTGGAAGACAAGGAATTTTTATTGGCACAGCATGAGTAAGGGACATGAGGGGTCATGGCTGGAGTTGGTTTCTTTGTTGAAGAAGGAGAGAGCCCAAGCAATAAAGCGAAGAACTCAGCTTGTGTTCCAGGATAAATAGCTTGCAGAGAAAGCCAATTTGGATGAAGTTGTTGCCTTGGATTCTTCCACTTCATCTTCCGATCCTGACAACAAGCATGATTGTGTGAGAGAAGAATCAGTTGGAGAAGTCACTCTATTGGCTCAGAAATAGGGAAGGACAAACATCCTTAGCCCTTCCATCCTCTCATTGCTCGACTGGACGAAGACAAGTGACCATCGTGCGGTGCAGATAATTGCCCCCATCATTCATGCTTCAGGGCTAAATGTCGAGGAATATACCATCAATTAGTCATCTATTCATCCTTATCATCAAAAGCATTAGGCTGAATTAGCAGCCCAGCTCAAGGCTGAGTTCAAACCCCAGAAGCCACTGGTACTTCATTAGAATGGAAAGTTGATGCAGGATCTAACAGGAGATCATAATTGCAATAGACTTGCAAGCATTGTCCCGGGGTCTGGAATTGAGCAAATCCTATGCATTCCAAAGTTGCATTCTGAAACTGGTCAAGCAATGGCAGACACAATGATCCAGGTGGTGTATGAGTGGGGTGTCAAGGACCGTATCAAAGCCCTCAGCTTTGATACAACATCGAGCAACACTGGATGGAAGAATGGTGTGTGTGTGTGTTGCTCGAAATGAAGCTGGAGACAGAAGTTATCTACTTGGTATGCAGACATCATATCCATGAAATTATTCTTGAAGCATTCAGCATCATGATGGGACCATCGAGTCAGCCCGAGATCCTCCTTTTCAAGTGGTTCAAGACATTCTGGCCATATATCAATGTCACTCATTACAAGCCTGGAGTAGAAGACCCAGTCATTGCAGCTGCACTTTTAGATTTTTCTGTTGTCAAGGATTTTGTGATCAGTCAACTTGGACTGACACATCAATGTGATGATTACTGCACACTCTTGGAGTTGACCCTCCTGTTCGTGAGAAGAGATTTACCGCATGCAGTATCATTCAGGAAGCCAGGCGCCATGCACGGTTCATGTCAAGATTGATTTATGCTTTGAAAATCTTCATGTTCAGAGATACTGGCTTCAAGCTGACGAAGCAAGAGACACAAGGTCTTTGGAACTTCTGTGTCTTTGGTGTTGGAGTGGATGTTAAGTTCTGGTTCCTCTCCCGCCTGTCAACTGCAGCTTCTGCCAGCAATCTGCATCTGTTGAAACTTCTCGTGTCAATCGACTCGCCAGCAGCCAAGGGTGCCTTGCAGTGATGTAGGTCTCGAGATCGATCTCGGTCTCGAGACCCAATTTGCAGATCTCGATCTCGGTCTCCGCTATTTAGATCTCGGTCTCGATCTCGGTCTCGACAGACGCGGTCTCGGTTTTTCTCCCTGAGACCTTTCGAGACCTCTCAAGACCGTAATGAAAAATATATGTTATTGGCATACTCAGGATGGTGGCTTGGTTGAACAGACACAATTCAGAATGTTTATGAAAGTTTGTAAAAGTAAGGGACTCTAGATATTCACTAATCAGTCACCCTGTTTTGAGTTGCCACATTTGTCTTGCGGGGTGGGTGTGGGTCTGGATTTTTTTAGGTTAGCGCTACAAAAAAATCTGACCCGGATTTTAATGAAAATTGACATATGGAGTTCTTCCGGGTGCTGATCACTGGTTCAAATAAAAAAGTTGTATGACCCATAGTTTTTGAGATATGGGCCCCACTTCACCACCTAACTTTAATGGGCAATAACTCCCAAACATCTTGTTGTAGACCTATAGAACTATACATTTTTAGAATCAGCATGAAGAGATAGGCTATATTAAATGATAGTATGATACCACATTCAAATGTGTAGAATAATAATTAAAATTTTCCCCCCTTTTTTATTTTTGACCCCCACCCCCTCTAGACCAGGGGTCGGGGAACTGGGGTAAAAATGAAAATCTCAGGGGTAATGAAGGCTCAATAAACATATAAATAAAATTGCACAAAAATTTATTATTTAATAAGCGAGGCTAATTATCAAAGTTATATTTTTTTCGAACAAATAATTTCAAGTCTAGAGGGTAATATCGTTGTACACAAATATATTTTGGGGTAATACCCAAAAAAGTTCGCCGACCACTGCTCGAGACAGTGAAATAAAAAAAAAAATTTGGTTAATATTTGGCTGGACACAGGGGCTAACGAGAAATGAGAGGTTGTGTTTCACTAATACTATTTTTCATGCTCTTTACGATGGTACTAATCATTTTTTGTGGAAATGCAAGATTATAGAAAAAATTACGTTACATTTTTATAGTGAATATTTCCTGTTTTGGCTATAACATACTTTTTTTCATAAAATATTTTTCCTGATTGGGCTATTTTTTCGCTACTCTGCGACTTAATTAGTTGGTTGGTTTCTGTTCTGTCTATTTTTTTTTTCTAATTGGATTCAGTTTGGTCATGTTTATGATAGAATTATGACGTGCTGTTTGTGTGGTTTCTGACTTTGAGAACTTGATTCGTCATGTGCCCTAGATGAAGAGAAAGCAGTGGATGTTTTTATCAACTACAGCATTATTCTCTCATCCTTAACTTGCCCAAAATGTGACAGTGAATGCATAATATGAAAAGATCAGAAGATATTTAGGTGAAATAACCAATATTAACCTGTTAGGCCAACTGAATGCCCGGTTAGGTTAAGTAATGATATTTTCGTTAGTTTAAACAAAAATGACATGGCCTGAAGTTAAAATAAAAAATACATTTTTCTAGTGTATTTTGGTATGCTCTGTTGAAATATAACCTTCATTTCCAGTGCAAATATGATGAAATATGACTCCAAAATAATGTAAACAAATTTATTTCTTTACATTTGCACAGGTTGGTTAGGTTAGTTAATTTAGTTAGGTTAGTTAGTTTTTTATCAGAATTACATTTTTCTGGTGTAGTTTTCTCTGCTTTGTTGGAATTTGACACACATTTCTTGTGCAAATGAGTAGAAACACACTGTATTTTGGAATGGAAAAAAAAAGTTTCTATTCATTTGCACAAGAAATGGGTATCAGATTTGAAAAAAGCAGAGAAAACTACACCAGGAAAATGTAATTTTGATAAAAAATGTAGCCCGTGTCCAGCCAAATATTTACCAAAAATTTTTTATTTATTAAACTTCCATTAGTAATTGTTAAAAGATACAAACAATAAAAAACGTGGGTATCAAGTTGCAAGATATTTTAAAAATTATTGAAAAAATATGTACATTGACATTGACATTTGTACATTGTACATTGAAATTTTGACATTTTTATGCAGACTAAAATAGAGAATTACAAATGATATATTTACATCCTATGTATAACTCATATTCATGCAGTCTCTCTCTCAAATGTTTGTTAATTATGCTTATTTTTATTACAGATGTGCTTATTTTGAGTCAAATCATATCTTATTTTTGAGATTTACATTGTGTATTTTTACTAATGAAAAATGGTTAGATACTGCAATGATCCTTTACAAAAACATAAGAAAAAAAGAGAGACAAGGATATAAGAACCATCAGCCAATCACTTTATGATTGATGTAAATGGAAACTACAAAGGAATACTGTACTATGTAGCAACTGTAGAAAATTATTGACCCAGAGACCAGAGTTATCAACATTACAAAGTGAAGAGTCTGATCACAATCAGTCTTCTGAGAATGTTATTTCAGAAAGCGATGAATATGATCCAAGTATATCAAGTAATGCCAAAGAAGAGGTTTCTCAAGTTCTAGAAAGTCTTGCTGTGACTCCAGTGAAGAAGTGTATGTATTTAATGGTAGGTAGTTTTTATATTTATAATTTTTTTATTTATATTATTTATTTATAATGCATTTACTTTCAAGACAGTTTTTCAGCAGTTATTGAAAAACTTAATGAAATTAATACGTTGACATATTAAATTTATTAAACTTATGAAATTAATATGTTGACATATTAATTATTATTGTCCATATATATCAAATGGAGTCAAATATTTATTAATTAAAAAATTTCAGATGGTTTGGGTTCCTCAAGAAAAGAAGCAAAAGCTATTCAAACAATTAAAAAAGCATGTTGTTCTTTAAAATGAAAGCTAGAAACAAGTTTAGAAATTGAGATCCCAATCCCATCAAAAGCTACAAAGTTGGATCATGAAACTCAAAGGTATGAATTTTAAAATGATACACTATTATTAAGTAGGAATATACCTAAACTAAAACTGAAGCATAAAAACAAAATGTAGGTATTCACCTTTGATAGTAGAAACTAGAAGCACAACTCCCTAAAGATTGGAGATCAATGGGCCCATTAAATCATTTGGAATTCATTTGGTCACAAAATAATTTTTGGTTTAATTTGACTCTATCTCAAAGAACGCTCATTTTGTTACACTTGAAATCAATATTATAATCCAAAAAATTTAATATGCACATGTAATGTTTTGTTTATAGCTATTATACATTCATGAATTTGTTTCAGGTCAATGATTCATCTCATGAATGAACTGGTTGAAGCTTTCCATTCTACTGACAGTTATGAGAGGAAACTCAAAATATTGACATTATCTCCATTTACCATATCAAAAACTATAAATCTATTTTGGACAACTGAATATTTAATCAAGAAAAGCAGAAATATAAAACAAAGACTTGGAATTAGTCCTGAAATTGAACCCATGTCAAAAGGAAAAGTAATAACTAAAGGTACTAAAGATTCTGTTCAGAAATTTTTTGAATCAGATGAAATTAGTCATTTGTGCCCAGGTACAAAAGACTGCCTGAGTATCAGAAATGAAAGTGGGTATAAAGAATCTGTGCAGAAAAGACTGGTGTTAATGAATCTGAAAGAAGCTTTTAGTCTCTATAAAAATAATCCAGATAGTCCCCAAATTGACTTCTCTAGTTTTGCCAGCCTTTGCCCCCAGACATTGTGTTTTAGCTGGAGCTGCTGGTACCCATTCTGTGTGTGTGTGTGTACATACCACCAGAATGCCAAAATACAATTCTCAGCTTTGGGTGTCAAAGGGTTGGAATACACAACTCTTATGGAGAAAGCAGTGTGTGATGTCAACAACAGGAATTGCATGATGCAAATATGTAATCTCTGTCCAAAAGGACAAGGTATTTAGAATTTTTTGCTCACTTTTCAAAGTGTTAACAATCCTGAATGTGAGGAAATAAAATATAAACAATGGGTTACTACAGATTGATGCAATATGGTTGAAAAAACAAAATCTGTAGATGATTTTATAAATTCATTAAGCACAAAAATTGTCAAATTGACACGTCATCACTTTATAGCAAAGAATCAGAGTGCATTTCTAAAAAACTTGAAGAATAATTTAAATAGCCATACAGCTGTAGTTCTTGGTGACTTTTCAGAAAACTACTCATTTGTAGTACAGGATGCAGCCCAAGGTTTTTATTGGGAAAATACCCAATGCACAGTGCATCCCTTTGCATGACTCCAGATTCCTGGGATCTTGGGAGCATTGCTCCAGTAAATTTGACCATGAGAAAAAGTAAATTTGGGTTTGGGTTTTGTTCATCCGCTAGACGTTATGCAATTTTTTTGCGTATACGTTCTTGTACAAACCAATTTTTTTAAATTACAAATTTAGTTATTTTAAGTTTAGTTGGTAATTCCATATTTAACAATTATTTTTACTTTTGGTAATTATTCGTTTTAGTGCTTTTCCTCCTTTCTGAACCAAAACACATTTTCCTGGTGTTTTGTGGTGTGATTTGTTCAAATCTGAACTTCGTTTCTTTGGGAAATGAGCTGTTTTTGAGAAATTTTAAAATTGAAAATTTCTCAAAAATGGCTCATTTCCTAAAGAAACGAAGTTCAGATTTGAGCAAATCAAAACACCAGAAAAATGTGTTTTGGTTCAGACCTAACCTAACCTAAACAAACCTAAACAGACCTAACCTAACCTAAACAGACCTAACCTAACCTAAACAGACCTAACCTAACCTGATTGGGTTTTGTTGCCAGACCGTAATATCCAATATTTTGAATGTGAACGGTGTCTTCCACGAACCGCTGTGAATGGTTGACTGTCCGGTGAATGTAGCCTAGATTTCCAAGTTGAGAATACGCACGCCACTCGTCGGAATAGATTGTAGTCCCAGGCCTAATATGTTGCTGGATCAGGCGAACAAGAGTTGTTGCGTCTCTCTGAGGAACCGCAAACAACAGTAGTTTTTTGGAACTGCGTTCCAAGGTACCAAAAACCCAGGCAATCACAACCTCCGCAAACCAAAATGAAAACCAGACTGAAAAAGCATTCTTAAATGAGTATGCATTATGAGAGATTCAAAATGTACGTCTCTGATTGGTCGGATAAGGTCACGTGAAACAAAAACGATTTTTAATTGGTTGTTTTGACCTGTTTCCTAATTTTGCCACGAGATGTCTCCTCATAAAACTGGAGAGGGCGACGTTCGTTAAAATTTTAATAGCGTTAAAAGCTAAATACTCAGTCAATGGCCTATAATAGCTGCTTTTTACGTCTAAATTTTTTTTAATTTTTTTTTTTCCATAAAAAATAATTATTACATTTCCTTGATTTTTATCAGTTTCCCTGAGGTTTCAAGGTGTCCTGAATATGAATTTATATGTTAAATTGTCATAGAATGTCTCCTATCGAAAACGAACAAAGCATTAAAACGAATATTAACCTTACTTTTTGTTAAGCTTCAATGTTTTGATAATTAAAATTTTATTAAAACGTATATTTTTTTAATATAAAATTATCAGGATTGGACTATGTTCCATTGATCTCGGCCAGGTTTGATAAATTGGCCAGATAATTACTTGTGTGGTTTTAAGTAATCCACCATGACTCTAGAATTGAAAAGTTTAGTTAAGTTTAAACTTACTTTTACTTACTTTAACTTACCTACTTTTACTTACTCTTCCTTACTTTTACTAAGTTTAAAGCACTTACTTTTACTTACTTTCATTGTACTATATTTACTTACTTTTACTCACTTTTACCATACTATATTTACTAACTTTTACTTATTTTGTATTTTTTCAGGTAGTCAATAATCAATAATGGATCCTAATATTGATGAAGTTGGAGAGAAAAGTGAGGGTGTTAAAAGGGGTTACTTTTGTGGTCAATGCAAGAACAAATATTCAAATAAGCAAAACTGGGAGGAACATTTTAATTCCAAAAAAAATATTTGTTACAATACAAGAGGTCCCAGAGTTTGGGCCCACAGCTTAGATATTGCAGTAAAGAAATACCAGGATGAAGTGCAGCAAAGAGATACGGCAAAGCAGTCATTTAGTTTGTTCACAAAATGTGCTAGTGCTAGACCTCAGAAAAATGAACCAACTTCATCAACTGCTAATCTAGAAAATGAAACTTTTTCACTAGATGTTTCACAGACTGAAGAAAGTGCTTCTCCTCCACCTAAGAAACAAAAGGTAAGTGAGGAATTTGAAAATTCCCAAATCCAGAAGACATTGAATGCAATTTTGCGCCTAACAAAAGAAACTCACCAAGCTGTTGTGGTTAATAAAGAGAAGAGTCAAAATATGCCTTCAAGTTCAAGTGTTGCATCCAAATCTAATAAAGCAAAAAGCAACAAATTTGACATTTCCATAGCCCATTTAAGCAAGTGTAAATCAATACAAGAAATCCTGAACAATGATTTGATCAAATCTACATTCAAATTGGTGGAAAAGAAGGATCTAGGGCATGCTGATGATTCATTTTCAGTACCAAGTGATATAATGGAAAACATTGCAAATAGTGACACTAATATGCCTGATGTAGATATAGCTGTTGAGGATGAAGATGATGATAATCAAGAAGATATTGATGATGCTTCTGATGATAAAATGTTTAGGTGAGTTATAAACTGTACATTATTGTATTATTATGTTTAGCTAAAACAATTTGTAATTGGTATGTCGTCAATTCAAGAGTTTACTATCATTAACCTATCTAGTGGTGTAAGGGGAAAAAAAGTAAATTCAGAGCTGTGCTCCAGTAAATTTTTTCAAATCTGGAGTCATGTCCCTTTGTGTTATATTATAAGGAACCAGAAAGTAATGAAACAAAACATTCAAGTTATTGTTTTTTATCTCCAAATACAAAACATAACACTACAATGGTTTACACTTTTTTAAATACACTCATACCTATTATTAGAAAATCCCACCTTCATATCAAAAAATTACATTATTTTACTGACGGATGTGCAGGACAATATAAAAAATTTTTCAACTTTGTTAACATTTGTAAACATGAAGAAGATTTTGGGCTGGAATGTGAGTGGCATTTCTTTGCCACAAGCCATGGTAAGAGCGCTTGTGATGGGATTGGGGGTACAGTGAAAAGATCTGTAGCCAGAGCGAGTATGCAGAGAACATTCGTAAATCAAACATTAATACCAGAAGACATGTTTGAATTTTGTTCAAACAATGTAAGTGACAGCATAAATTTTTTTTAATAAATTCTGAAGAAATTGAAGCTATGGAAAAATTTTTAAGTGACAGATATGAAAAAAGTATGTGGCTAACATGAACACAAAAATTCCACAGATTTGTACCTATTAATGCAAATAACATAAAAACATTTGAATTATCTTCTGATGAAGTTGGTGAGGTGAGGATTATAAGCAAAGCTTTTCTGGGTGAAGATAATGTTGAAGTTAATCCGAAAATAGGAGAGTACATAGTTTGTACTTACAATGATCAGAAATGGTTGGGATTTGTACATTCTTATAATGAGGAATTTGATGACTTTGAGGTTAGCTTTTTGCACCCATCAGGATATAGTGTTACTATTACTTCCCACAAATTAGAGATACATGCCACATATCAAGAGATAAAATTTTAGGTTTATTAAGCACACTAACTTTAAAGCCAGGAACAATGCGTATTCAATATGTTTTCCCAGAAAATGAGTTGAAAAAAACTCTTGTAATTATGAATCAACTTGATGTAATGTGTGTGTTCAATTTGTATTTTTGCCCTTTATTTTCATCCATGTGAATATATCATTTGTAGTTCTCTATTTAAGTCTGCAGGTGTAAAAATGTCAAAATTTCACAATGTACATATTTTTTTCAATAATTTTTAAAATATCTTGCAACTTGATACCAATGTTTTTTATTGTTTGTATCTTTTAACAATTAATGGAAGTTTAATAAATGAAATTTTTTTTTTTTTTCGATTTCAGTTCCTAGTGGGGTGGGGGTCAAAAATAAAAAAGGGGGGAAAATTTTCATTAGTGTTCTACACATTTGAATGTGGTATCACTTAATAGATCTCTTCATACTGATTCTAAAAATGTATAGTTTTATAGGTCTACAGTAAGATGTTTGGGAGTTATTGCTCATTAAAGTTAGGTGGTAAAGTGGGGCCCATATCTCAAAAACTATGGATCATAGAACTTTTTTATTTTGACCAGTGAAATCAGCACCCAGAAGAACCCCATATGTCAATTTTTATCAAAATCTGAGTTGGAGTGGTGACATGCATTGGGTGATCTCTCCTGGAATGCCCCAAAAGCCACACACCTTCAGGATATTTTTTTAACATCCGCTACCAAGACCAAATAGGACTTGAATGTCCTGAATCGAAATGTGCATAAGTTAGACTGAGAGACCCATATTACACCATTTAGGTACTCTGTTACTCTCTTGCATATGTATAAATACAGAAAAATATTGCTTTTCCAATGTGCATTCTATATTTTAGCATTGATTAATTGAATTCTAATTTTCTAATTATAGGCAGAATAAAGTTAAAAGCAGAAAACTTTGGTTTGACTGAGCACACCCTAAATATTACCTGATTGGAAAAAGATTTTGCACACATTAGTTTCTACCATGAGAGCATCAATTAGAATGGTGGGAGGCAGACATTTCAAAACTTCAAAATAAGGACCACCCTACAGTTTACATCCTAGATTTATAATATTTGAATATACAGTACATACTTGTGTGTGATATATATATATGTGTGTGTGTGTGTGTGTGCGCGCGCGGCATTTTTCTCTAAAAAATCCAGGCCAGCTAACTAGGAAAGTTGTGGTTTTGGATTTCCCCTAAACTGCATGCCACTTAAAGTTCTAAATTTTAAAATTAATTTCTCTCCAGATTGCAAAATCTGCTTGAGTTTTCTGATGTGTCAGGTGAAGATTTTTTTCATAACACTCTTGCACCCAACTGGTAGACCTAAAGAATGATGTTGGATTTATTTTAAATGTAAAAAATGGTAGTGTTAGGTTAAGTTAGGTTGAAATAATACACATGTCTACCAGGCATGTCTATCTAAAACAAAATAAAACAAAAATGAATAGGAGTTTCCAACTTCAACCTATTTCAGCCTAACCTAACCACAACCATTTTTTTTACATTTAAAATAAATAAGAGTTTCCAATGTCATTTTTAACTTTAACCTGGGTTAATATTCATCTTTTCACCCACTCACGAGCACTTAAAACAGTACAATATATTGAATTGCCATTCAAAATTGACTAAGAAAATATATATCTTATGTTGTGCATATTTGTTCAAATGTACTTTTTTTAATAAAATATATTTTTTGTTTTGGGCATAATGTACTTTTTTAATAAAATATATTTTTTGTTTTGGGCATAATGTACTTTTTTAATAAAATATATTTTTTGTTTTGGGCATAATGTACTTTTTTCATAAAATATTTTACCTGATTGGGCTATTTTTTCATTACTCTGCGACTTAATTAGTTTGTTGGTTTTTGTTCTGGCTATTTTTTTTTCTAATTGGATTCAGTTTGGTGGTGTTTGCGATAGAATTATGATGTGTGTTTGTATGATTTCAACTTTGAGAACTTGATTCGTCATGTGCCGTAGATGAAGACAAAGGATTAGATGTTTTTATCAATTACGGTGTTATTCTCTCATCCTTAACTTGCCCAAAATGTGACAGTGAGTGCCTAATATGAAAAGATCAGAAGGTATTTAGGTGAAATAACCAATATTAACCTGTTAGGTTAATTGAATGCCCAGTTAGGTTAATTGAATGCCCAGTTAGGTTAATTGAATGCCCAGTTAGGTCAACTGAATGCCCAGTTAGGTCAACTGAATGCCCAGTTAGGTCAACTGAATGCCCAGTTAGGTCAACTGAATGCCCAGTTAGGTCAACTGAATGCCCAGTTAGGTCAACTGAATGCCCACGCCTTGATAATTGGTTAGGTTAAGTTGTGATATTTTTGTTAGTTTGAACGAAAATGATGAGAGCAAAGTTTTCTGGTTAATTTTGAGGTGTTTTGTATGAAACTGCCTCCTGTTTCCTGTGCAAATGCATAGTTTTCGAGATGATGATATCTCGAAAACTATGCATTTGCACAGGAAATGGATGGCAGATTCATGCAAAACACCTCAAAATTGACCAGAAAAATTTGTTCTCATCATAAAAACAGATTGGGTGTAAAAATGAATAATTACCCTAGCCTGCATAGGCAAATCAAATCATCATGCATAGCAGGGTCCAATTGGACCATGCCATGCATTCCAGGGTTAAGGTCAGTCTTGGGTAGCTTCATCACATAGGAGATTTCATCACCAGGATGAAACTAGCCAATTGATGATTGGGACAAAATTACCCAAGATTCAGGTCTTATGGGCTAAGGTTAAGAATAATTGACAAATTTTTTGTTTCGTTCCTTTATAGCACCAGTTAGGTCAACTGTATGCCCATGATGATGATTACGTTAAGTTGTGATATTTTCATTAGTTTTAATGAAAATATCACAACTAAGGCTATTTAGGTCTTGGGTAGTTTCGACCTGGTGATGAATCTAGACGAATCTACCATAAACTGTTGAGGTCTACCCACCCAATGCATTGGACAAGTGTTTTGACCAAGATTACTTGTGTTTGAAGTATTGGGTGAAAGTTTTAACTACAACAAAGTTTTTACTGAAATTAATGGGAGAATTTCTGGTAGACCTTAAGAATGATGTTAGAAACTCATATTTATTTAAAATTTTAAATAAATGGTTGTGGTTAGGTTGAAATATGACATTAAGCTCCAAAAAATAATTTATTTAATTAACAAGATATTGATCATAAATAGTATTGAAAGGGCTCTTTTTTGATACTTCCCTGCAATTTTTAAAATTTTTTCTGCTATTGTTTTTTCTTTTTTGGAGTTTTCCTGCTGTTTTTTTAGAACCCAGCCTCCCAGGCCCTACAGGAAAATTATTGAATATCCAGTTAGGTCAACTGTATGCCCTTGATGATTGGTTAGGTTGTCTGTGATATTTTCATTAGTTTTAATGAAAATATCATGACTTAACCCAACTAATGAAAATATCAGGACAACCTAACCACTCATCAAGGGCATACAGTTGACCTAACTGGGCATTCAATTAACCTAACTGGGCATTCACTAATTTTTCAATGGGGCCTGGGAGGGTGGGTTCTAAAAAAATAGTGGGGAAATACTGAGAAAAAGATGTACAATAGCAGAAAAAAATTTAAAAATTGCGGGAAATACTAAAAAAGAGCCATTCAAAGTATACCCAAACCTAACCTAACCAAACCACAACCATTATTTTTTAATTTAAAATAAATGAGAGTTTCTGACATCATTCTTAAGGTCTACTGATTTTTTTCCAGAGCAGATTAGCACAAGACTTAGAAATACTATGAGTGAGAAGTTTGGTAAAGTTAAAGAATCCAGATTTATTCAGAGGCAGAATTCATAGGC
The DNA here is from genome assembly GCA_023014485.1 of Bathynomus jamesi. Lineage (NCBI taxonomy): Eukaryota > Metazoa > Arthropoda > Malacostraca > Isopoda > Cirolanidae > Bathynomus > Bathynomus jamesi. The sequence continues at coordinate 157,854 of JAJOZX010001423.1, forward strand.
CCTAATTATACTAAACCTAACCAACCCAACCCAACCAACCTTAATCAACCTGACCTAGCCTTATCAAATCTAAGCTAACCTAGTGTAACATATAGGACAGTATTACCAATCTGTTATGGACTCTGTCATCTAGATTCTTGAAATTCACCAAGAATTTTTCATACCTACTGTATAAAACTTTTACAATTTGGAAAACAAAATTTTTTTTGAAAACAAGAACATCACATCAGAATTTTGTAGATTTTGTAGTCTGGACTTCCACATTAATTAGTCCTTTCTTGGCTCAGAAATTAAAAGTTTTTCAAATAAGACTTCACTATCTGGATGGTGTTCAGACACACTCTATAACAGCTTGGTAATATTTTAGATTAGGCTAGGTTAGGTTGATTAGGGTTGGTTCAGTTAGTAATTAAGGTCCTTTGGAGTGTGTCTGAATACTGGATAGTAAAGTGCTACCATTTTTCATCTAGTCAGAACTCTAAATTAAGAAGTTTGGTAGAAACACATGGTACCAAACCTAGTGAATCACTTTTCATGTTAAACAAATGTAATGTGCTGTAATTTATAAAGGGTGTTCAAAAAGTTGCTACCCAAAAGGAATTACATAAAAACTTGTAATCTGATAAGAAACACTTTTTTTCTGGAATCATATATATATATATATATATATATATATACCTTATGAACCTTATGTTGTTTCGTGTGTTGGTCTCTCTTCACACGGAGGTCAAGCTGGTGGCCCCGCCTCTCTCTCTCTCTCTCTCTCTCTCTCTCTCTCTCTCTCTCTCTCTCTCTCTCTCTCCTCTCTCTCTCTCTCTCTCTCTCTCTCTCTCTCTCTCTCTCTCTTACAGACCTCCGCATCTCCTCCTCGAGGAGGATACAGCCCTGTACACCGAACTCAGTAGCCTGCTAGGGGATAGGGTGTGTGTAGTTTTAGGAGACTTCAACTGTCGCGGCATAAAGTGGGAAAACAGGACTGCCGATGCTGAAGGGAGGAGGCTAGTTGACTTTGCTGATGAGAACTTCCTCACTCAGTGGGTCAACGAGCCTACACGAGGCGAAAGCGTTCTAGACTTAGTATTCACGACCGAAGACAACCTCGTCACTGGCCTCACCGTTGACGAATCGTTGGGCGGGAGTGATCACGGTATTATTAGGTTCCGTGTGTGCGTCCCTCGGGTGAAGCGTAGTAACTCGAGAGGCAGTAAGCTCGATCTCCGGCGGGCGAACTTTGTTAGCCTCAGGGATAGCGTAGCAGAGATGGGGTTAGAGGTTGGCGGCGATGTTGAGGGAGTGTGGAGTGCATTCCGGGATGAGTTTATGGTGCTGCAGTCTGCTGCCATACCCTCAAAACTGGTCACCCCTGCTTCAACGCAGCCTAAGTGGTTCAATCGTGGCATCGCTTCGGCTATCCGAAATAGGAAAGTAGTGTATAGGAGGGCGAAGGCCAATCGTTCCCACGAGAACACTGAAGCGTATGTCTGCCTGTGTAGGGAAGTGAAGGCGAAGGTTAGGCTAGCGAAACGTAACGAAGAACTACGGGTGGCAAGCCTCTGCAAGAGGAACCCTAAGGAGTTCTTCAGTTATGTTAATAGTAGAAAGCCTATTAGAAGCATGATAGGTCCTTTAAAGGACGGAAGCGGCGTTCTGCGGACCTCCGACGCGGACATCGCTAAGGTGCTTAATGAGTACTTTGCGGGAGTGTTCACCAGGGAGGATACCCGCGTCATCCCCGAGCCAGCTGTGAGGCACGAAGATGCTGACCTGGATAGTGTTAGATGTACCGCGACAGTCGTTGCTCATAGAATAGACAAACTGAGCGCGTTTAAGGCTCCTGGGCCAGACCAGTTTCTCCCAGTGTTTTGCGAGAAGTGCGCGACCAGGTGGCTCCCCACCTGGCTACAGTCTTCAACAAATCGTTGGAGATGGGCCAGGTGCCTGGTGACTGGAGAGAGGCCAACGTGACCCCTATCTTTAAGAAAGGGGATCACGAAAGTCCAGGGAACTATCGTCCTATTAGTCTCACTTCAGTTGTAGGTAAATTATTAGAAAGGATAATAGCTGATAGAATCGTTGACCATTTGGATTCCTACAAGCTGCTTGGGGACTCCCAACATGGGTTTAGACGGCATAGGTCGTGTCTCACC
>JAJOZX010001423.1:162500-170000 GCA_023014485.1 Bathynomus jamesi
GCGGAAAATCCGTGACGCTTGCGTCGCGAGTGTTTGTCAGTTGGTAGCTGCGACACGTTTGGGACGGTCCGGCCCTGGGGAGACCTTTGGTCGGTGCGGCAGCAGGAGAGGTGTAGTCTTCTGGAAGGAATGAACGTCACTTGCGAAAAGGCGGGTGCGGCTACGCGCGGGATTAATTCACCCCCCCCCCCTTTTTTATATACTGGTCATAACGTTTTTGGATAGTTTTCATTGCTAGAACGCTTTATCTTATTCAGAGTATTCAGAAAAAACAAAAAAAAAGAGAAAATATGGCAGGGCCAGCTAAATTGAAAGCAGAATGCTTTAAATGTAAAGTTAATCATTGGTGCGTAGACTTCCCAGAGGGTAATATCAGCGATATCACATCCCTTAGTGTATGTTTGTTTTGTAAACTTAGAGACAACCACGAAAAGGAAGTTAAAGAGCTAAAGGAATTAGTAAAAAAGCTTGAAGCTAGGGTCGTAGCACTGGAAATCCAACCCAGTGGACAAGATCAAATTAAAAACACACCAGCAGATTCAAACTGTAAGATTAAGTATCAAGACAAAGGGAGGCTCAAAGAAGGGGCTGATAGAGAAGGGTGGGAAGGGATCGATAGAGAAGGGTGGGAAGGGGCCTGCTGATGGCCCAAAGAAACCGAAGGATGTAGCTACCTGTCGGGGTGGGTCGGGTGGTGTAACTGCGTGTATGGGTGGCGACGGGTTTCGAAAGGTCTCGGGCAAGAAGGCTGCGAAGCCGAAGCCTGAGACCCCAGTTGCCCCTGTCAAGACCTCTAACCGCTTTAGTCTCCTGTGCTCGAAGGAGGAAGACACCGTTTTGATTGGGGACTCGCAGATCAGGGGCCAGGAGAAGTACTTTGCTTCTGCAAACCGGGATGGGAGGAAGGTAAGGTGCTTACCTGGGCGGGGAACGGCGCACTTAAGGAAGGAGGTAGAGAAGGTGCGCGTGGATAGTCGGAGGACTGCGATCGTTGTCCACGCTGGTGGCAATGACCTGTTCCTCAAAGGCGGTGGGGTAGGTCTTACAGAAGGGATCATCACCGAGATCATGTCTCTTGCGGATGATCTAAAACTGAAGACAGACAGGGGAATGTTAATGGGTATTTTACCGCGAATGAATGTCAGTGACCACTCGCTCAGTAAGGTCATTGGCATCAACGAGAGGGTACAAGACTTGTGCGTTCCGCTGGGCGTGAAGTTTATTGACCCCTTCGATGCATTTTCGGGTAGGTGGGACCTTTACCAGAGGGATGGTGTCCACCTCAATGACAAGGGTAAAGGTGTGCTAGGCGCGCTGCTCGACCGGCACCTATACAGAATGGTGAGGTCGAGTCCTGGGAGAGATGATGGGCCCCCACCGGGGAGAGATGAGGATGAGCCGGTGGCGGACGTACCTTCGACTGAAGGGTGCGGCGAAGTACAGATGGGTGACCCTCCTCCTACGTTGGAGGGGGCTCAGTCTCCTGTGGAAGTTGCCCCCTCGTTAGTGAGGGGCTCTTCAACTCCCGACAGCCTGGCTGTTCGGGAAACGGGTCGTGCTAGGGGGCGGTCAGAATAGGGAAGGCTCCCTCCGTGCAATGCTTTTTAATGCTAGGTCAATTAGGAACAAGTTTCGCGAGCTACGGGCGCTCTTAGCATCAGAATACCAGGATATCGTTGCTATCACCGAGTCCTGGATTCATACTGATCGTAGGGACTACGTTGGGGAGTTCGAAATTCCCGGGTATAGAATGTTTCGCAAAGACCGCACCCGTGGGGAGGGGGGTGGGGTACTAATATACGTCAGAGACACGTTGAGTCCGGTTGACTGCCAGTTCCGGTCGGAACGGGAGCTGCTTGGCGTCGATCTGAACGTGGGAGGGACGAACTATAGGTTAATCTTGGTGTACAGACCTCCGCATCTCCTCCTCGAGGAGGATACAGCCCTGTACACCGAACTCAGTAGCCTGCTAGGGGATAGGGTGTGTGTAGTTTTAGGAGACTTCAACTGTCGCGGCATAAAGTGGGAAAACAGGACTGCCGATGCTGAAGGGAGGAGGCTAGTTGACTTTGCTGATGAGAACTTCCTCACTCAGTGGGTCAACGAGCCTACACGAGGCGAAAGCGTTCTAGACTTAGTATTCACGACCGAAGACAACCTCGTCACTGGCCTCACCGTTGACGAATCGTTGGGCGGGAGTGATCACGGTATTATTAGGTTCCGTGTGTGCGTCCCTCGGGTGAAGCGTAGTAACTCGAGAGGCAGTAAGCTCGATCTCCGGCGGGCGAACTTTGTTAGCCTCAGGGATAGCGTAGCAGAGATGGGGTTAGAGGTTGGCGGCGATGTTGAGGGAGTGTGGAGTGCATTCCGGGATGAGTTTATGGTGCTGCAGTCTGCTGCCATACCCTCAAAACTGGTCACCCCTGCTTCAACGCAGCCTAAGTGGTTCAATCGTGGCATCGCTTCGGCTATCCGAAATAGGAAAGTAGTGTATAGGAGGGCGAAGGCCAATCGTTCCCACGAGAACACTGAAGCGTATGTCCGCCTGTGTAGGGAAGTGAAGGCGAAGGTTAGGCTAGCGAAACGTAACGAAGAACTACGGGTGGCAAGCCTCTGCAAGAGGAACCCTAAGGAGTTCTTCAGTTATGTTAATAGTAGAAAGCCCATTAGAAGCATGATAGGTCCTTTAAAGGACGGAAGCGGCGTTCTGCGGACCTCCGACGCGGACATCGCTAAGGTGCTTAATGAGTACTTTGCGGGAGTGTTCACCAGGGAGGATACCCGCGTCATCCCCGAGCCAGCTGTGAGGCACGAAGGTGCTGACCTGGATAGTGTTAGATGTACCGCGACAGTCGTTGCTCATAGAATAGACAAACTGAGCGCGTTTAAGGCTCCTGGGCCAGACCAGTTTCTCCCCAGTGTTTTGCGAGAAGTGCGCGACCAGGTGGCTCCCCACCTGGCTACAGTCTTCAACAAATCGTTGGAGATGGGCCAGGTGCCTGGTGACTGGAGAGAGGCCAACGTGACCCCTATCTTTAAGAAAGGGGATCACGAAAGTCCAGGGAACTATCGTCCTATTAGTCTCACTTCAGTTGTAGGTAAATTATTAGAAAGGATAATAGCTGATAGAATCGTTGACCATTTGGATTCCTACAAGCTGCTTGGGGACTCCCAACATGGGTTTAGACGGCATAGGTCGTGTCTCACCAACTTGCTCGAGTTTTTCCACGTCATGTTGAGTGAGTACGATAAGAGTAGGGCGATTGATATACTTTATCTCGACTTTCAGAAAGCCTTTGATAAGGTACCTCACCGCCGGCTAATGGCGAAAGTGCGCGCGCTGGGTATCGGTGGGGAAATAGGTAGGTGGATTGAAAACTGGCTAAGGAATAGGCGGCAGAGGGTGGTAATTAAAGGGGCTAGTTCGGGTTGGGCCTCGGTCACTAGTGGGGTTCCTCAGGGTTCCGTTTTGGGGCCACTGTTGTTTACCATTTACATAAATGATATCGACGGTGGCATCGTCAGTCGGATCGCCAAATTCGCTGATGACACCAAGCTTGGGGCCAATGTTGGGACGCCCGAAGCGATCGAGGAACTGCGTGCGGACCTAGGTAGGATAGGAGAGTGGTCCGAAAAATGGCAAATGCCGTTTAACTTGGGTAAATGCAAAGTGATGCACATTGGCTACGCCAATCCCAAGTCGGACTACTCGATGTTGGGCAGTAATATCGAGGTGACTGATTTAGAAAAGGACTTGGGTGTGCTAATTAGCAGCGACCTTAAGTTTACGAAACAGTGTGTAGAGATGGAAAAGAAAGCCCAGAAACTATTGGGTTATATCAGGAGGCAATTTCAGTTTCGGAACAAGGAGATTGTGCTCTCACTGTACAATTCCCTTGTTCGGCCGTACCTGGAGTATGCTGTGCAGTTCTGGTCGCCCACCCTCAGGAAAGATATTGAGAGGCTGGAGCGAGTGCAGGCGAGGGCCACAGTTGATCCCTTCCGTTAGGCATATGGGCTACAATCGACGGTTACGCGCCCTGAACTTGTTTTCGCTTGAAACTCGGAGGCTGCGCGGTCAACTGATCGAGGTTTTCAAGCTCTTACGAGGGTTCAACGATGTCGATTTTAGAAGTATGTTTAGTTTAAATGATAACCCAACTCGCAACAATGGTTGGAAGTTGGATTTGAAACGGTTTAGGACTAGTGTGTGTGGGTTACGTTACGTATAAGATCTGTGACACATGGAACAGGTTACCTTCGGAAGTTGTGAACAGTTCCTCTGTGGATCAGTTCAAGAAAAGGTTAGACGAAATCTTGCACACTATTTGAGTGTGTAAAGACATTTAGGACCTCAGTCTGCGGAAATTTCTTTTCCTGTAAAATAGTTGATATCTGGAACCAACTTCCCTCAGAGGATGTTTCCAGTCAAAGTGTAAATCTGTTTAAAAATAGGCTAGACAAAGTACAGAACACACTCATAGTTTAAGATTAAAACCTCAGAAAACTCTGCAGGAGTTCGCTTGCTCGGTGTCTCTGTGAGCAAGCTAAATATAGAGCTATTTATATATTCTCCACTTTCCTGTAAAATTTCCTTGGCTACTTTTCCAGGGTCAAGGTATTTTCTTCAACCTTTTTCCGTACCTGCCTCTGGCAGGGAGGGAGCGAGGGTGGGGAGAGAGCCTTCTACTTTTCTATCCAGTTTTCTACTACTGCTAGCATAGTTTGAAAGACAAAATTTTCCCTGGCACCCGTTGCCATTGGTACCTCCTCGGTATGGGCCGCAAGGCCTTTTGAGGTACTTCTTTTCCTTGTAACTCCTTGTAACTCTCTCTCTCTCTCTCTCTCTCTCTCTCTCTCTCTCTCTCTCTCTCTCTCTCTCTCTCTCTCTCTCTCTCTCTCTCTTTCTGCGTGTTGTAAACTTTATACTTGGGGTGTGACAGCCCTCCGGTCCCGAGTCGTGGGATTCTAGAGAAATTGGCTGCCAATTCCTTTAGGTTCTCTCTCTTTCGGGAGGGCGGGTGAAGTCTGTTGTACAAACCTGTCCCGTGGGTTACTAGGACCCCTTCCCATCCCACTCTGTCCTTTTAGCTTAGGTTAGGATGTTCTCCTCTGACTGCAAAAAAAAGAAAAACTTTTAGTATTGTCTTTTTCTCTACTGTTACGATTAGGACGCTACTGCTATCTCATGCGTGGGAAGAGAGGCTTGGAACCTCTATAAATAACACCATTTAACTTCAGTTGTAGGTAAATATTTAGAGGGGATAATAGCGAGTAGGATTGTTGACCATTTGGATTCCTACAAGCTACTTGGGGACTCCAACATGGGTTTAGACGGCATAGGTCGTGTCTCACCATCATGCTCGAGTTTTTCTACGTCATGTTGAGTGAGTATGATAAGAGTAGGGCGATTGATTAGAAGGCCTTTGATAAGGTACCTCACCGCCGGCTAATGGCCGAAGTGCGCGCGCTGGGTATTGGTGGGGAAGTAGGTAGGTGGATTGGAAACTGGCGAAAAATGCCACAAAGTTAATCCCTTTCGTTAGGCATATGGGCTACAACGAACGATGCTTATGACGCGGGTTCAAAGATGTCGATTTTAGAAGCATGTTTAGTTCAAATGATAACCCAACTCGCAACAATGGTTAGAAGTTGGATTTGAAAACGATTTAGGACTAGTATATGTGGGAATTACTTTAACGTTGATAGTTTAAGATTAAAACATAAGAAAACTCTGCAGGAGTTCGCTTGCACGGTGTCTCTGTGAGCAAGCTAAATATAGAGCTATTTATATATTCTCCACTTTCCTGTAAAATTTCCTTGGCTACTTTTCCAGGGTCAAGGTATTTTCTTCAACCTTTTTCCGTACCTGCCTCTGGCAGGGAGGGAGCGGAGGGTGGGGAGAGAGCCTTCTACTTTCTATCCAGTTTTCTACTACTGCTAGGATAGTTGAAAGAAAAATAAACTTTTAATAACAGGAATAGTTCCTCGGTGGATTAGTTCAAGAAAAGGTTAGACCAAATCTTGCACACTATTTGAGTGTGTAGAAAATTTTCCCTGGCACCCGTTGCCATTGGTACCTCCTCGGTATGGGCCGCAAGGCCTTTTGAGGTACTTCTTTTCCTTGTAACTCCTTGTAACTCTCTCTTTCTCTCTCTCTTTCTCTTTCTCTTTCTCTCTCCCAATGTTGGGACGCCCGAAGCGATCGAGGAACTGCGTGCGGACCTAGGTAGGATAGGAAGTGGTCCGAAAAATGGCAATGCCGTTTAACTTGGTTAAATGCAAAGTGATGCACATTGGCTACGCCAATCCCAAGTCGGACTACTCGATGTTGGGCAGTAATATCGAGGTGACTGATTTAGAAAAGGACTTGGTGTGCTAATTAGCAGCGACCTTAAGTTTACGAAACAGTGTGTAGAGATGGAAAAGAAAGCCCAGAAACTATTGGGTTATACTCAGGAGGCAATTTCAGTTTCGAACAAGGAGATTGTGCTCTCACTGTACAATTCCCTTGTTCGGACGTACCTGGAGTATGCTGTGCAGTTCTGGTCGCCCACCCTCAGGAAAGATTTGAGAGCTGGAGCGGTGCAGGCGAGGGCCACAAAGTTGATCCCTTCCGTTAGGCATATGGGCTACAATCGACGGTTACGCGCCCTGAACTTGTTTTCGCTTGAAACTCGGAGGCTGCGCGGTCAACTGATCGAGGTTTTCAAGCTCTTACGAGGGTTCAACGATGTCGATTTTAGAAGTATGTTTAGTTTAAATGATAACCCAACTCGCAACAATGGTTGGAAGTTGGATTTGAAACGGTTTAGGACTAGTGTGTGTGGGAATTACGTTACGTATAAGATCTGTGACACATGGAACAGGTTACCTTCGGAAGTTGTGAACAGTTCCTCTGTGGATCAGTTCAAGAAAAGGTAGACGAAATCTTGCACACTATTTGAGTGTGTAAAGACATTTAGGACCTCAGTCTGCGGAAATTTCTTTTCCTGTAAATAGTTTGATATCTGGAACCAACTTCCCTCAGAGGATGTTTCCAGTCAAAGTGTAAATCTGTTTAAAATAGGCTAGACAAGTACAGAACACTCATAGTTTAAGATTAAAACCTCAGAAAACTCTGCAGGAGTTCGCTTGCTCGGTGTCTCTGTGAGCAAGCTAATATAGAGCTATTTATATATTCTCCACTTTCCTGTAAAATTTCCTTGGCTACTTTTCCAGGGTCAAGGTATTTTCTTCAACCTTTTTTCCGTACCTGCCTCTGGCAGGGAGGGAGCGGAGGGTGGGGAGAGAGCCTTCTACTTTTCTATCCAGTTTTTCTACTACTGCTAGCATAGTTTGAAAGACAAAATTTTCCCTGGCACCCGTTGCCATTGGTACCTCCTCGTTATGGGCCGCAAGGCCTTTTGAGGTACTTCTTTTCCTTGTAACTCCTTGTAACTCTTTCTCTCTCTCTCTCTTTCTCTCTCTCTCTCTCCCCTCTCTTTCTTCTTTCTCTCT
>JAJOZX010001423.1:175000-182500 GCA_023014485.1 Bathynomus jamesi
AACCACGAAAAGGAAGTGAAAGAGCTAAAGGAATTAGTAAAAAAGCTTGAAGCTAGGCTCGTAGCACTGGAAATCCATCCCAGTAGACAAGATCAAACTAAAAACAAACAAGCAGATTTAAATTGTAAAATTAAGCATCTAGAGCAAAGCGTGGCACGCTTGGAAAACACGGTGACTATTCCGGAAAATGGAACGGAGGACCAAGAATTCAAATTGGTCAAAAATAAAAGACCCTCCAAACCAAAACCAAAACATAAGGATTTGGAACCCATTACCATCAAAAATAAGTTTCACTTACTTGCTGATGAGGAGGATGAATCCTTTTTAATTGGGGATTCTATGGTAAGGAATCAAGGGGACTTTTTCGGAGCAAGACGGGCGACCAAGAGAAAGCTCCGATGTTTTCCGGGTGCCACAAGCCAGATAATTAATAGGGAATTAGGCAAAATTAATATCAAAAATAAGAGTTGCCCTATCATTGTCCATGTTGGTGGCAATGACGTTTTTATGGGAGGGACAGGAGGGCAGACAGAGCCCATTATTAAAGAATTTAAGAACCTAACTGACAAGGTTAGGGATAGGACAGACATGGGTATGGTCGTAGGAATTCTCCCTCGAATGCGTGCTAGTGACTATACTCTAAGTAAAGCCATTAGCATAAATAAAAGAGTTAAACGCATGTGTGATGAAAAAGGCCTAAAGTTTGTCGATTTTTGGCCTACATTCCACGGAAATGGGGAATACTTGGTCGGACGGGATACATTTTAACCAGAAGGGGAAAAAGAAGTATGGTGATTTACTGAACATTAATTTGTATAATCTTTTTAAACTAAGACCCCCCAAACCAGCAATTGATCCTGCTCCCCAAACGGTTAAACCTACTCCCCCAGCAGTTAGCCCCCTCCCCCAGCAGTTAGTCCCCCTCCCCCAGCAGTTAGTCCCCCTCCCCCAGTAGTCCCCCTCCCCCAGCAGTAGTCCCCCTCCCAGCAGCTAGTCCCCCTCCCCCAGCAGCTAGTCCCCCTCCCCCAGCAGCTAGTCCCCCTCCCCCAGCAGGTAGTCCCCCTCCAACAGCAATAGTGAGGGGCTCTTCGACTCCCGACAGCCCTGGCTGTTCGGGAAACGGGTCGTGCTAGGGGGCGGTCAGAATAGGGAAGGCTCCCTCCGTGCAATGCTTTTTAATGCTAGGTCAATTAGGAACAAGTTTCGCGAGCTACGGGCGCTCTTAGCATCAGAATACCAGGATATCGTTGCTATCACCGAGTCCTGGATTCATATGATCGTAGGGACTACGTTGGGGAGTTCGAAATTCCCGGGTATAGAATGTTTCGCAAAGACCGCACCCGTGGGGAGGGGGGTGGGGTACTAATATACGTGAGGGACAAGTTGAGTCCGGTTGACTGCCAGTTCCGGTCGGAACGGGAGCTGCTTGGCGTCGATCTGAACGTGGGAGGGACGAACTATAGGTTAATCTTGGTGTACAGACCTCCGCATCTCCTCCTCGAGGACGATACAGCCCTGTACACCGAACTCAGTAGCCTGCTAGGGGATAGGGTGTGTGTAGTTTTAGGAGACTTCAACTGTCGCGGCATAAAGTGGGAAAACAGGACTGCCGATGCTGAAGGGAGGAGGCTAGTTGACTTTGCTGATGAGAACTTCCTCACTCAGTGGGTCAACGAGCCTACACGAGGCGAAAGCGTTCTGGACTTAGTGTTCACGACCGAAGACAACCTCGTCACTGGCCTCACCGTTGACGAATCGTTGGGCGGGAGTGATCACAGTCTTATTAGGTTCCGTGTGTGCGTCCCTCGGGTGAAGCGTAGTAACTCGAGAGGCAGTAAGCTCGATCTCCGGCGGGCGAACTTTGTTAGCCTCAGGGATAGCGTAGGAGATATGGGGTTAGAGGTCGGCGGCGATGTTGAGGGAGTGTGGAGTGCATTCCGGGACGAGTTTATGGTGCTGCAGTCTGCTGCCATACCCTCAAAACCGGTCACCCCTGCTTCAACGCAGCCTAAGTGGTTCAATTGTGGCATCGCTTCGGCTATCCGAAATAGGAAAGTAGCGTATAGGAGGGCGAAGGCCAATCTTCCCATGAGAACACTGAGCGTATGTCCGCCTGTGTAGGGAAGTGAAGGCGAAAGGCGTAACGAAGAACTACGGGTGGCAAGCCTCTGCAAGGGAACCCTAAGGAGTTCTTCAGTTATGTTAATAGTAGAAAGCCCATTAGAAGCATGATAGGTCCTTTAAAGGACGGAAGCGGCGTTCTGCGGACCTCCGACGCGGACATCGCTAATGTGCTTAATGAGTACTTTGCGGGAGTGTTCACCAGGGAGGATACCCGCGTCATCCCCGAGCCAGCTGTGAGGCACGAAGGTGCTGGCCTGGATAGTGTTAGATGTACCGCGACAGTCGTTGCTCATAGAATAGACAAACTGAGCGCGTTTAAGGCTCCTGGGCCAGACCAGTTTCTCCCCAGTGTTTTGCGAGAAGTGCGCGACCAGGTGGCTCCCCACCTGGCTACAGTCTTCAACAAATCGTTGGATGGGCCAGGTGCCTGGACTGGAGGGAGGCCAACGTGACCCCTATCTTTAAGAAAGGGGATCACGAAAGTCCAGGGAACTATCGTCCTATTAGTCTCACTTCAGTTGTAGGTAAATTATTAGAAAGGATAATAGCTGATAGAATCGTTGACCATTTGGATTCCTACAAGCTGCTTGGGGACTCCCAACATGGGTTTAGACGGCATAGGTCGTGTCTCACCAACTTGCTCGAGTTTTTCCACGTCATGTTGAGTGAGTACGATAAGAGTAGGGCGATTGATATACTTTATCTCGACTTTCAGAAAGCCTTTGATAAGGTACCTCACCGCCGGCTAATGGCGAAAGTGCGCGCGCTGGGTATCGGTGGGGAAATAGGTAGGTGGATTGAAAACTGGCTGAGGAATAGGCGGCAGAGGGTGGTAATTAAAGGGGCTAGTTCGGGTTGGGCCTCGGTCACTAGTGGGGTTCCTCAGGGTTCCGTTTTGGGGCCGCTGTTGTTTACCATTTACATAAATGATATCGACGGTGGCATCGTCAGTCGGATCGCCAAATTCGCTGATGACACCAAGCTTGGGGCCAATGTTGGGACGCCCGAAGCGATCGAGGAACTGCGTGCGGACCTAGGTAGGATAGGAGAGTGGTCCGAAAAATGGCAAATGCCGTTTAACTTGGGTAAATGCAAAGTGATGCACATTGGCTACGCCAATCCCAAGTCGGACTACTCGATGTTGGGCAGTAATATCGAGGTGACTGATTTAGAAAAGGACTTGGGTGTGCTAATTAGCAGCGACCTTAAGTTTACGAAACAGTGTGTAGAGGTGGAAAAGAAAGCCCAGAAACTATTGGGTTATATCAGGAGGCAATTTCAGTTTCGGAACAAGGAGATTGTGCTCTCACTGTACAATTCCCTTGTTCGGCCGTACCTGGAGTATGCTGTGCAGTTCTGGTCGCCCACCCTCAGGAAAGATATTGAGAGGCTGGAGCGAGTGCAGGCGAGGGCCACAAAGTTATCCCTTCCGTTAGGCATATGGGCTACAATCGACGGTTACGCGCCCTGAACTTGTTTTCGCTTGAAACTCGGAGGCTGCGCGGTCAACTGATCGAGGTTTTCAAGCTCTTACGAGGGTTCAACGATGTCGATTTTAGAAGTATGTTTAGTTTAAATGATAACCCAACTCGCAACAATGGTTGGAAGTTGGATTTGAAACGGTTTAGGACTAGTGTGTGTGGGAATTACGTTACGTATAAGATCTGTGACACATGGAACAGGTTACCTTCGGAAGTTGTGAACAGTTCCTCTGTGGATCAGTTCAAGAAAAGGTTAGACCAAATTTTGCACACTATTTGAGTGTGTAGAAAATTTTCCGTGGCACCCGTTGCCATTGGTACCTCCTCGGTATGGGCCGCAAGGCCTTTTGAGGTACTTCTTTTCCTTGTAACTCCTTGTAACTCCTTGTAACTCTCTCTCTCTCTCTCTCTCTCTCTCTCTCTCTCTCTCTCTCTCTCTCTTTCTCTCTTTCTCTCTCTCTCTCTTTCGGGAGGGCGGGTAAAGTATTTTGCACAATCCCGTCCCGTGGGTTACTAGGACCCCATCCCATCCCTACTCTGTCCTTTTAGATTACGTTAAGGTTGTTCTCCTCTCACTGCAAAAAAAAAAAAAAAAAAAACTTTTCTTTTAGTATTAAGTCTTTTTCTCTTCTTTTACTATTAGGACCCGACTGCTACCTCATGCGTGGGAAGAGAGGCTTTGGAACCTCTATAAATAACACCATTTAACGCTCGTAGGTTGTGAGAGACTGGGATGGAGGGGTCCCAGGCGTAGGGGCGCGATGAATGGAGTGTGGCTAGTGCCCCGTTAAGCCCATTCCTAACGCGTAATGGCTTGACCAGCCCCCTGCGACCGTTCTTTGGTGACCAATTGATGGTGCTTGGCTGTACTGCTCTGAGGTGAGAGGGCTTTACTGCCCAGCTGGCTGCCAGGCCAGCGTAAAGTCTCGGGCGTAGCCTCTGGGTCTGGTGGGATATCCCTTGAACACTGGATTCTAAGAGTCTGGCCCACTTGTGAGTGACTAGTAAGACTTAGTAAGGGGCTGCATCTCGCTGTCGCTCCTGGCGGAAAATCCGTGACGCTTGCGTCGCGAGTGTTTGTCAGTTGGTAGCTGCGACACGTTTGGGACGGTCCGGCCCTGGGGAGACCTTTGGTCGGTGCGGCAGCAGGAGAGGTGTAGTCTTCTGGAAGGAATGAACGTCACTTGCGAAAAGGCGGGTGCGGCTACGCGCGGGATTAATTCACCCCCCCCCTTTTTTATATACTGGTCATAACGTTTTTGGATAGTTTTCATTGCTAGAACGCTTTATCTTATTCAGAGTATTCAGAAAAAACAAAAAAAAGAGAAAATATGGCAGGGCCAGCTAAATTGAAAGCAGAATGCTTTAAATGTAAAGTTAATCATTGGTGCGTAGACTTCCCAGAGGGTAATATCAGCGATATCACATCCCTTAGTGTATGTTTGTTTTGTAAACTTAGAGACAACCACGAAAAGGAAGTTAAAGAGCTAAAGGAATAGTAAAAAAGCTTGAAGCTAGGGTCGTAGCACTGGAAATCCAACCCAGTGGACAAGATCAAATTAAAAACACACCAGCAGATTCAAACTGTAAGATTAAGTATCAAGAACAAAGGGAGGGCTCAAAGAAGGGGCTGATAGAGAAGGGTGGGAAGGGATCGATAGAGAAGGGTGGGAAGGGGCCTGCTGATGGCCCAAAGAAACCGAAGGATGTAGCTACCTGTCGGGGTGGGTCGGGTGGTGTAACTGCGTGTATGGGTGGCGACGGGTTTCGAAAGGTCTCGGGCAAGAAGGCTGCGAAGCCGAAGCCTGAGACCCCAGTTGCCCCTGTCAAGACCTCTAACCGCTTTAGTCTCCTGTGCTCGAAGGAGGAAGACACCGTTTTGATTGGGGACTCGCAGATCAGGGGCCAGGAGAAGTACTTTGCTTCTGCAAACCGGGATGGGAGGAAGGTAAGGTGCTTACCTGGGCGGGGAACGGCGCACTTAAGGAAGGAGGTAGAGAAGGTGCGCGTGGATAGTCGGAGGACTGCGATCGTTGTCCACGCTGGTGGCAATGACCTGTTCCTCAAAGGCGGTGGGGTAGGTCTTACAGAAGGGATCATCACCGAGATCATGTCTCTTGCGGATGATCTAAAACTGAAGACAGACAGGGGAATGTTAATGGGTATTTTACCGCGAATGAATGTCAGTGACCACTCGCTCAGTAAGGTCATTGGCATCAACGAGAGGGTACAAGACTTGTGCGTTCCGCTGGGCGTGAAGTTTATTGACCCCTTCGATGCATTTTCGGGTAGGTGGGACCTTTACCAGAGGGATGGTGTCCACCTCAATGACAAGGGTAAAGGTGTGCTAGGCGCGCTGCTCGACCGGCACCTATACAGAATGGTGAGGTCGAGTCCTGGGAGAGATGATGGGCCCCCACCGGGGAGAGATGAGGATGAGCCGGTGGCGGACGTACCTTCGACTGAAGGGTGCGGCGAAGTACAGATGGGTGACCCTCCTCCTACGTTGGAGGGGGCTCAGTCTCCTGTGGAAGTTGCCCCCTCGTTAGTGAGGGGCTCTTCAACTCCCGACAGCCTTGGCTGTTCGGGAAACGGGTCGTGCTAGGGGGCGGTCAGAATAGGGAAGGCTCCCTCCGTGCAATGCTTTTTAATGCTAGGTCAATTAGGAACAAGTTTCGCGAGCTACGGGCGCTCTTAGCATCAGAATACCAGGATATCGTTGCTATCACCGAGTCCTGGATTCATACTGATCGTAGGGACTACGTTGGGGAGTTCGAAATTCCCGGGTATAGAATGTTTCGCAAAGACCGCACCCGTGGGGAGGGGGGGGGGTACTAATATACGTCAGAGACACGTTGAGTCCGGTTGACTGCCAGTTCCGGTCGGAACGGGAGCTGCTTGGCGTCGATCTGAACGTGGGAGGGACGAACTATAGGTTAATCTTGGTGTACAGACCTCCGCATCTCCTCCTCGAGGAGGATACAGCCCTGTACACCGAACTCAGTAGCCTGCTAGGGGATAGGGTGTGTGTAGTTTTAGGAGACTTCAACTGTCGCGGCATAAAGTGGGAAAACAGGACTGCCGATGCTGAAGGGAGGAGGCTAGTTGACTTTGCTGATGAGAACTTCCTCACTCAGTGGGTCAACGAGCCTACACGAGGCGAAAGCGTTCTAGACTTAGTATTCACGACCGAAGACAACCTCGTCACTGGCCTCACCGTTGACGAATCGTTGGGCGGGAGTGATCACGGTATTATTAGGTTCCGTGTGTGCGTCCCTCGGGTGAAGCGTAGTAACTCGAGAGGCAGTAAGCTCGATCTCCGGCGGGCGAACTTTGTTAGCCTCAGGGATAGCGTAGCAGAGATGGGGTTAGAGGTTGGCGGCGATGTTGAGGGAGTGTGGAGTGCATTCCGGGATGAGTTTATGGTGCTGCAGTCTGCTGCCATACCCTCAAAACTGGTCACCCCTGCTTCAACGCAGCCTAAGTGGTTCAATCGTGGCATCGCTTCGGCTATCCGAAATAGGAAAGTAGTGTATAGGAGGGCGAAGGCCAATCGTTCCCACGAGAACACTGAAGCGTATGTCCGCCTGTGTAGGGAAGTGAAGGCGAAGGTTAGGCTAGCGAAACGTAACGAAGAACTACGGGTGGCAAGCCTCTGCAAGAGGAACCCTAAGGAGTTCTTCAGTTATGTTAATAGTAGAAAGCCTATTAGAAGCATGATAGGTCCTTTAAAGGACGGAAGCGGCGTTCTGCGGACCTCCGACGCGGACATCGCTAAGGTGCTTAATGAGTACTTTGCGGGAGTGTTCACCAGGGAGGATACCCGCGTCATCCCCGAGCCAGCTGTGAGGCACGAAGGTGCTGACCTGGATAGTGTTAGATGTACCGCGACAGT
>JAJOZX010001424.1:0-147500 GCA_023014485.1 Bathynomus jamesi
TCGTGTCAGTGCTTTGTAGGTTAGGTGTGTGTGTATGTGTTTTCTGTACTGTGTGATGTTTGTGGGGCGTGGTATGGAATGGAGTATTTGGTTATAATGTCTCTCTGGTGTTACCTTAATGGTGCGAGGTGTCGTGCATGATTGTACATGTAGTGGCAAGGGTGTTGTGGGTTAGTTGTCGCTGCTGCCATGAATTGTGTTCCCCTCATGTCTAAATGTTCCCTAACTTTCAGTATTTTTGTTTCTGCGTGCAGGTGTTCTATTGGTGTTGTTTGAGTGCATCCTGTAATGATACGAAGTGCGTTGTTTTGTATTGTCTGTAAGATGTTTATGTGTGTATTTGAGATAATGGGTGCCCAGCATGGGCTAGCATAGTCCATAAGTGAGCGAATATATTGTTTGTATATGAGTGATGTTGTTTCCTGCTGGTGTCCAAAGTTTGTGCCTGTTAGTAGTACCCTAAGCGTGTTAAGTCTTGACGTACATTTGTTTTTAATGTCCTGAATGTGGTTTGCAAAAGATAATGATGTGTTGTATGTGACCCCAAGTATTTTGGTCCTGTGAGTGTGTGGAATGTTGGTGTTGTTTAGTGAAAGCTTTGGAGTTTTCTGGTGTTTTTTTGTATTGCTTGTAAGCAGTGATGGGCATCGATACATGAAAATCGCTAAAGCGATACCGATACATCGATACATGAAGAACGTCTTAGGCGATACCGATACGCCGATACTTTCTAGATGTCTTAAGCGATACCGATACCGATACATGCATCGCCGATACATGTATCGCCGGCACATTTTTATAATTATTCATTTAATATGTAGGTATTAGATATTATTGTTTATACTAGTAATTTGTACGCACTGTAAGTAAAATCAATGACATTTTAATGGGTTTTATAGATGTAAATAAAAACAATTGCTTTATTTAATGAAAGTATGTTTTAATTTTGTAGGATACATGAATGACTGAAAATATTACACTAACAATTAAAAGTAATTACTATTACCCTTCAAAAACCAGCCAGTGGTGTAGTGCTGTGGGAACGCGTGGGAACGGCGTTCCCTTATTTTTTTTGGTAGACGGAACGGCGTTCCCTCACTATTTCAAATAAATCCGAACTTACAAATCTCTAACGTCATGAAATTTTAATTCCCACCCCTAGAAGAAATATGAGAAAGAATCATTAACTGTTTCATTTCTTTTAGCTTCGACTGAGGCAATGCTAGCCTATAAAGATCTGGTGAAACAGTCACCACGGCGTACCAGTTGTTAACTTTTTTTTAGTTAATCATTCCAGTTGTTAGCTATTTTTATTGATCGTACTGGATGTCATATATCTAATGACACTGGAAATACTGCATCTTCAACCTTGGAATATATCCTAATATCCAGTGCATATGACCTCAAAATATCCCTGAAATTGGTCAGATTTCAAAAGATTTCCCGGGGGGCTGGCTTACAGTGCCCCCGGACCCCCAGCTGTATGGGCTCGCCGCGCTCGCCATTGTCCCCCCACCCCCGCATCTGAGTAACACTTTCAAAATGCGTTCCCTCACTTCTTTATTTAGCACTACACCACTGATACCAGCTGGCTAAATTCTGGTCAGACAGTCTATTCCTTTTTGGAGCGTGAATGTGACCAGCCAAACTAAACAACCGTTCTACAGGAGCAGAGGATGGTAGTGGTGTGTAACACACCGGCTGCGTTACAAGTATGAACCTGTTTAAACTCAACACCGAGTGGGCGTGGCCAATAGTGTTGCAACACCAATGAGCGTTTCTATATTATATGAGCGTTTCTATATTATGAGCGTTTCTATATTATGGTTAATTAATCTCAATAACACAAGTACAAACGTGTTTAAACGTTGCGCCGTACTGTGTGACGTGACCAGTAGAGTAGTACTGTCATTAAATAAATATGTAATAATATTATTATTTATGTATATTCATAAATATAACTCAGTAGTGTCATATTATAACATCTATTTAAATATTTAAAAATTCTTATTAATGTATCGATGTATCGAAGTATCGATTTTTTTCGATACATTTAAGAAAATTGACTTTAGCGATACCGATAAATCGATACTTTTGTCAAGTAGCTAAAGCGATACCGATACCGATACAAAAGTATCGATCGATACGTATCGGCGATACATGTATCTAGATACTGCCCATCACTGCTTGTAAGCAAGGTGATGGTTGATTTTGTGGGCGCTACTTTGAGTCTATTTGTGTGAGCCAGTCTTGTATACTGTTTATGTATGTTTGTAGGTTATTTGTAGCGGTTTCGATGTTGTTGTGGGTGGATGTTAGAGTGATGTCATCTGCATATGATGATAAGGTAAGCTTGTTATCTATGGGTGTTGGAATGTCATGCATGTATAAGTTGAATAGTGTTGGTGAGAGAACAGAGCCTTGAGGGACCCCGTTCGGAAAAAGCTTGTTTTTGGATGACTTGCCATTAAATGTGACATGTGAGTATCTTCCTGAAAGATAGTTGCTCAGCCATCTTTTAGTGTTATTGTTCATGTTTGTGTTGAGTATTTTTTTATGAGAGGGAAGCGTGGGATAGCATCAAATGCTTTACTAATGTCTATTGTTGCTAATAGTGTACGTTGAGCTGGTCGTCTGGAGTTGATGCCATCCATGATGTGCTGCGTGAGGTTAGTGAGTAATGTCGTGGTTGAGTGGTGAGGTCTGAATCCATGTTGAGTAGGTGATAGTTGTATGTGTGGGTTGGTGATTTGTAAGATTAGTCTTTCTGTTACTTTGGAAGGTGTGCATAGTAAAGTAATGGGTCTATAGGAAGCTGGTTCTGTTGGATTTTTGTTTGGTTTGAGTAGTGTAATAATTTTACCTTGTTTCCATAATTTATGTCAGGAATATACAGTGTTGGTATGAATATGTGCTGATATTTATGAGAGCTAATATTCCCTATGGGCCCAAGTGTTTAAGGTGTATGTTAGATATGTTGTCTGGCCCAGTAGCCTTCGAATTCTTTATGTTTTTGATGATCTTGGTGGTCTGGTCTGTATTGAAGGGTGTAATGGTCGTGTCGAGTCTGTAGGTTTTCTTGTGCTTGGCTGTTTGTCTGTCTGCGTGTTTCTGGTTGTTGTCTATGTTTAAGTGACTTATCTTTGCGTAATGATTAATTAGAATGTTAGCTTGTGTATATGTTGGGGTATTATTTTGGCTGGGACAGATAGCCGCGTGTGAAGTGTGAATGCCGCTGTTAGAGTGGGTAATGTTTTTTATAGTCTTTTATAGCCTGGATGTATCTGTGGAGTGGTTTAGTGTTGTTATGAATTCCCTAAGTGTTTCTGTTTGTTTTTCTTTGAGTTTGTTGTTTATTTCTGTGTTGAGGTGTTGTATCTGCTGTTTTATGGTTTCTGTGTGTGGTGTTTGTGTGTTATGTTTGAGGTTGTTACGTTGCCTTATGAGGTGGGTTATTTCTCTAGTGTAATTTGGGTAGTATTTCCTAATGTTGCCCTCGGGTATGTATTTGTTTGTATTATTGATGATCTGATTAAATGTCTTGAGTGTTGTATTGATGTTTATGATGGGTGTGCTGTTTAATGTGATGAATTGTTCCTCAGTCTGTATTTTGAACTGTTCCAATCAGCTTTCTTGAAATTTCTGTAAGTGTGCCTAAGGCTGTTCGGGCAGAGTATAGAACGTGTTGTAATGATGATGGGCAGGTGGTCTGATGACAGTTGTTTTTCTGTTCTCCAGTGTGTATGTGTTGCTAGTGAGGGGGAACAGAACGTTATATCTGGGGAGGAGTTTGAGTATCCTGCTTGATGTGGTATATGTGTATGTTGTATGTTCTTCTGTATTGTTAAGAATGAAGAGGCTGTTTAGTTGTGTGGCTATGTTGACGCCTCTGGTGTTGCTTTGGTTGTGCAGGTACCAACTAGTGTCTTTAGCGTTGAGGTCTCCTCCAAAGATGACATTAGTGAGAGAGGCGAGATTGTGTAACTGTGGATTGTAATTGGCTGGCACCTGAGGTGAACTATCTGGTTGGATGTAAATGTTAATTAGTGTGGTGTTGTGTTTTGCGCGTGTTTTAATGTTAACTGCCTGTATTTCTATTGTGCTATCTGCTTGGATTGTGTTTGTAATGTTTTGGGTGGCATCAGTGTAGCTAATGCTTTTACGTATATAAGTGATGAGTCCAGCCCCGTTACCCCCAGTACGATCTTGACGGATCGCCGTGAAGTCAGGGATGGTGGGTGTGCGTTTTAGTTTTGTTTCTTGTATAAGTGCTATGTGAATGTTTTGTTTGTATACGAATTCCCTAAGCTGCATGATTTTGTTTGTGAGGCCATCTACGTTGTACTGTAATATATTAATATTATACTTCTGTATGTGTCTCATGGTGCTATTGTGTCTATGTCTTTGTGTATAGTGACATGTGTAAGTTATAGTGGGGCCTGGATTAGTCTTAATGTCGCCGGAGAGTAAGAGTAGTCCGGGGAGCACGCAATTACTCCCCGTTAATGAAAAATTAGCACGCTGAGAATAGGTCCGCCCCGGGAGCCAATCGGTACTCTGACCGTGCCACGCAACAGGCCGTCGACTGCCAGTCTGGCCAACCGTAGACAGCCCGCTGCACGGAGATTTGAGGAAGTTTGACCACCAGCGCGTTGATGTTTCGGTTTGACGTCGCCTCTTCTTCGCGTTGACGTGTCCCGCGCTGGAGGATACAGCCACTATTAGAAGCCTCCTCGTCAGCTGAAGTAGTGAGTTGGTTTCTTGTGCACTCCACCTCACATAGCCAGGTACGCCCGGCTCATCGGGGATTGTTCTGAGCCAGGCGTCTAATCTTCTTTTGAAGATATCTACTGCAACTCCCTTTGTGTTTCTTAGGTCTTTGGGCAGCTGATTAAACAGTTTTGGTCCTCTCACCACAAAACTATTTTCGTTCAGGGTTAAGGATGTTCCCTGTCTCGCCTTTAATTTGGGAATACGACACAGTCTACCGTTTCTACTTTCTACCGTTGTTTGGGGAGTTAAGGGTTCAGAGTAAGACTAGAGACTAGTTTCTCCGTTATTTTCCAAGTGTAAATAATGGTGTATCTCTCTCTCTTCTCCTTTCCAGTGAATATAGGTCTAGTTCGCGTAACCTTTCCCAGTAATTTAGTTCTTTGTACCCCTTGATCTTGGCTGTGAAGCTTCTCTGGATCCCTTCCAGCTGTCTAATGTCTTCTTTTTTATATGGGGATGTTAGGACCAAGCAGTATTCCAATTTGGGTATGATCAGGGTTTTCAGTAGAGGAATCATTACATTCCTATCCCTTCGTTTAAAGGTTCTTAGTATCTGCCCCGTTATTCTCTTTGCTTTGTTTACTGCTATCTTATTTTGTGTTTCAAATTTCGCATCATCTGTCATTACAACCCCTAAATCTTTTGCTCTAGAATTTCTCTGAATTTTCTGTCCATCTGGGGGTATAATATTCCATGGATTTTAGGTCTTCTCTTTTTTCGTACCGTAACAGCTGAAATTTCTCGGTGTTAAACTTCATATTGTTGTCTTCCGTCAACTTGTAGATTCTGTTTATGTCGGTTTGTAGAGATCCTATATCTTCTGGGTTTCTTATTTTTCTACTCATCTTTGTGCCATCCTCACAGGATGCTACTGTGCTGTCTATGGTGACGTCCTCATCTATGTCAGTTAGCATGATTATGAAGAGTAGTGGAGCTAATTCTGTTCCTTGTGGTACTGAGCTGAGGACCTCTGATTCCGATGAAGATACTCCTTGTACTGTAACGACTTATCGCCGCTCACTAAGTAAATTATATATCCATTTCCCTACTTTCCCTGTTATTCCCATATATTTCACTTTATGTATTATGATTCCATGGTCACACTTGTCGAACGCTTTAGCAAAGTCTGTGTATAGTACATCATAGTTTTCATTACTTTCAAGTGCATCAATAATGTTGTTGTGGTGTTCCAGTAGTTGTGATAGGCATGATCTGCCTGAATGAAACCCATGTTGGTTATCATTGATTTTTTTCTGAGTTTCCAAAAAGTCATAGATTTTCTGTCTAACTATTCTTTCAATATTTAGTGAGATGAGATGTAAGCGACACTAGCTTATAGTTTTTGGCCTCGGATCGATCTCCTCCTTTATATATTGGGACTGTTCGCGCTCTTCAGGATGCCCGGTATTTCTCCCGTGTCTAGTGATCATCTCCATATCCAGTATGGGGGCTCATCGATTGCATTCTTGTAGTTTTTGATCAGTGTGGCATTCCATTTATCTGGTCCTGCCGCTGAGTGTGTTTTTAGTTTTCCTATGGCTTGTGTAATATCATCCGTCCTAAAGTCAAAGTCCTTTATACTTTCCCCTTGTAGTTCTTCTTCATAGAACACGTTTCTATACTTATATACTTCTGCTAGATCATCGGATAAAGCACTGTTCTCGTTTTTTAAAGGTCCGATAGTCGCATGATTTTTCGACTTTCTTCTTGCGAAATTATAGAAGTTCTTTGAGTTAGTCTTTATCACTTCTATACCGTCGTCGTCGTCTTTTTCTGTATGCTTCTCAATTAGTTCCTGTATGACGTCATCGATACTTTGCAGTTTATCATTTAATATTTTTCTGATGTTGCTATCTTTACAGTTACTTAATTTTGCAGTCACTCTTTTCTCTTTCGAAACAATGCCCTCTTTTGTCTCTCGAACCTGCTTCTCTTTCCTCTTTGTTGTATTTTTGGGACATTTTTTTCCACAATTTCTAATGTCTTCTCCTCTAACGTCATTAGCATCTCCTCCGTTGTCTTGGCCTCGAAAATGGTTTTCCAATCTATTACTTCCATGCTGGATGTACATCTTCCCAGTTTATAGCTTTGGAGCGAAAATCAAAAATTTCGAATTTGCTTCTTTCTGTTGTGCGTGTTCTTTCCTTTCCTGTTGCCTTTATATTAGTTGTTATTTCGTTATTTCAATGATGTTGTGGTCCGATATCATAGTTGGGGATACTTCTACCTTATCAATTAGATTACTGTTGTTTGTGAATACCAAATCTAGGCAGTTGTTTTTTCTTGTGTTTTCTGTTATTTCTTGCGTTAACATAAATTCATCAGCTCGAGCTAGTACAGTTTTACCTGCTCCTAGTCTTCTCGTGTGCCCCCCTTGTCCTGGTGTATACATATACTTTTTCCTATCCTTTTATATTTCATGAATGGGAAATTAAAATCACCACAGAGAAAAATATTTGGGGTTGGAGAGTGTAGATCTTTTACCCATTTTCTTACCTCTGTAATGGAATCTGAAAATTTTGAGGTTGGCGTGTTTGGGGGTCTGTACATTACAATTAGTACCATATTTAATTTTTCAACTTTTGCTGCTACACATTCTGCGTAGCTGTTTGAGTGAGGTACTTATAGTCATTTCTGCCATATGCCTTTCGCGTGTGTAAATAGCACAGCCTCCTTTACGTCTCACTGTTCTGTCGGCTCGGAGGATGTTATAGTTGTCAATTTGTATTTCTTTTTTGTCAATACAGGACTCATAATTTTCACAGTTGGCCTGGCAGTCCTTTAGATGAGTTTCCGTGAGGCATTCAAAGTCTACTCCGGCTTCTTGCATGAGTCCTTTCAGGTATAAGACTTTGTTCGGGGAATGGTTTGATTTAAGGCCCTGAATGTTGGCTAGGATTATTTTTATGTTATTTTTTCTCTATCGTTTTCACATACAGGTGGTTCCGATTTGTTTTCCAATGGGGTGCTGGTTTCGATGCCTTGTGGTCCTCCGAGAATTTACATCTTTTTATCTTTGTCGGAACCTGTTGTCACGATAACGCATGAAGTGCCTTTGTGCATGCCTTCTGTCTGGCTCTCGGATTCCTATATTTGTCAGCTGATTTTGTAATTGCTGGATTATAATTGCTGGTAATTGCTGAATAAGAATTGTTAATTAATTATTAGAGTATATATGACGCGTTCGGTGGAGAAGGGGCGAACGCAACATTTTCGAATTATGCCACAAAATGCAGTTAAAGTTTGTAAACTTTAAACGTTTGTATTTTTCCTGTTTATTGAAATGTTGTATGAATTTGAACACATATTTGAGTAAAATATTGTTGTGTAATATGTCGATATAATAAAACCCCAAGAAATTTTACAATATTATTTATTGATAGCTTCTGATGTTAACTGGTGTAATCCATTATTTGGTCCTCTTCGTCGAATGTTGTATGTATTACCTGCTTCAACTGTTTCGGTTTCTTCCAGTTCCTTTAACAATCTTGTATAATAGTTCACTGCAGTTGCAGGCATTAGGTCTGATAATTCTTTGTGATCTTTTATTTTTTCCTTAGTTATTGGCAGCAATTGGGAATACTTTGGTTGCAGTGTCTGCTGGGCTAGATTGAATAAACTGACACTGTAGGATTTTTTCCCTTTCTGCAGTCTGACGGGATGGCTATTATCTGGGGTTGTGCGGTATGCAGTAGATATTACGTAGCCTTCTTTGTGTTGAAAGTCAAATATTAACTTTCTTGCATCTGTAAATTTAGTAGTTGTTGATTTCCTAATGACAATGCACGTGTTTAGGAGGTCAAAATCGAGAAAATCAGCCTGTTTCATTTCTACAACTAGGAAGCGCTGCGAAACGGCTGTAGTTATGGCCGTAACATAATCTTTTTTGGTGTAAATAATATTGCTGTAATTATTTTTTATATTTTGTTCAATTTGGCCAAATTGAGCATCACAGGGCATTGTCGAGTGACCAGAAAGTAGATAGATGTGTTCAATGTGAAGCAATGATGCGGAGTGAATTTCTCTGAGATACATTAAAACCTAAATTTTACCGTGAAAGAGTGCAGACTACCATCTAATTTTTTGCATAGGTAAAGCAAAGGTTTTAAAGGATAATTATACGACAAAAAACTCATTTTTCGAATTTTGTGGCGTTCGCCCTTCTCCACCGAACGCGTCATATTAATCTTAAGTTATTATTATATATAAATAAATACAAAGTCATTATTGAAGGTATGATCCCAATACTATACAGAGAAATCAATATTAGACGTGATGAACATTAACAAGTAATGAACACTTAATTCTAGATTAGACATGAGAAATGAATATGTAAGAGTAATGTACATTTGATGTTAGATTTTTATTAATATTTCATTATTAATCGAGATTTCTTGATGAGTTACAAAATATTTATGTATTCATTCCAAGTTAATGATTTCGTTCTCACGTTTGGAAATAAAAATAAAATGTGCCAGTTTAATTACATCTTTGAGCTTTAGTAGTTTTAGCTCTTTAAATAATGCACTAGAATGATCATGGAAATCAGTATCAGATAATCGTGACCGGAAAATTCGCCGTAAACATTTTCGCCGTAGGAAAATTCGCCGTAAACATTTTCGCCGTAAACATTTTCGCCGTAAGACAAATTCGCCGTAAGGACATTTCGCCGTAAATAAAATAAAATTAAAATTAAAAAAAAAGTTTAACTGAACCCTTATAATAGCCGGTGCTGGTTAAGTGTGCGGTCTACCTAGCTTCGAGCAGTCTACCACAATTAAAATTCTTTATACTGTACGGCATTGACGATTGGTTAGGTTAAGTCGTGATAGTTTGGTTAAATAAATTTCTTAAATAAATTCCTTATCTTACTTTGAAACTCACTGTACGGCATTGACGATTGGTTAGGTTAAGTCGTGATAGTTTGGTTAAATAAATTTCTTAAATAAATTCCTTATCTTACTTTGAAACTCACTGTACGGCATTGACGATTGGTTAGGTTAAGTCGTGATAGTTTGGTTAAATAAATTTCTTAAATAATCATCCATTGATTATTTTTTTTAAATTTTACGGCGAAATGTCCTTACGGCGAATTTGTCTTACGGCGAAAATGTTTACGGCGAAAATGTTTACGGCGAATTTTCCTACGGCGAAAATGTTTGCGGCGAAATTTCCTAGAACCACAGATAATAACCTTATTGCTCGTTCTTGGATGACAAAGATACTGTTTAGAGCGTTGTTATTGGAATTTCCCCCACACAAGGGTACATTATATAAGGAAGAACAAGGGTATGATACAGAGTTAATAAAACCTGTTTAGGGATTACATGTCTAAGTTTAAACATTATAACAACGCTCCTTGAAATTTTTTTTTAGATGTAATTTACATGATTATTCCACTGCAAAATCTTGTTTAGCATTACACGAATAAATTTTGTTACAGTACACATCTTTACAGCGATTTCATCAACGTTTAGGTACGCATTACGTTCATTAGTAAACATTATTAAATTTGTTTTACTTGTATTTAGGAAGAATTTATTGGTGATCAACCATTTCATTACTTTGATTAATTCTGATTTAAGTATCTTCTCAGCTGAATTAACATATTTGCAAGAAAAAGACAGTCGTATCATCTTCAAACACTATGAAGATGAGCGTGGAAGGTCATTTATATATAATAAAAATAACAGTGGACCCAAAACTGAGGCTTGTGGTATATAATGTTTGACAAGCGTTTTAGTTGAGCAGACCTCATTTACTGATACAAAATGATAGCTGTTGAACAAATAACTTAAATCAATCAGTGATTCCTCCCCTAAAGCCGTTACAATATAATTTGTTAAGTAGAATATTATGGTCTATCACATCAAAGTGTAGAAAGTCTGGTTCTCCGTACTCTCCTTAAAGGAGGAAGCATGCAGTTAGAGAGAGTTCAGAAGAGCAGTGTCCGTTATAACATCCATAGTAAAGAAAGAGTGAGGAAAGAATACTGCGAAGAGAGAGGGATTCAAGACAGTCTGTAAGGGACGAGGAACTGATGAGACGAAAAGCTGTGTGGGTTGAGTCACCCCATACATGAGAAGCACACTCTATACAGGGGCGGACAAGACCCCTGTACAGAGACAGCAACTGAGAGGGGGTGAACCGGTACAGCACTCCTAACCTCTTGGAAGCTGTTTTGGAAAGAGCGTATATTTAATCTTTCCACGAAAGATCAGGCGAAAAAGAAACGCCAAGAATGTTAAGAGAAGAGGAAGGATTGAGTTGAGTGTTGTTGAAGGTAAGGGGATAGTCGTGTCGAAGATCATGACGAGTAGACAGATGGAGGAACTGAGTTCTTGAGGCATTTAAAGCCACAAAGTTTTCTCTACCCCAATCAGAGATAAGAGAAAGATCAGCGGTCAGGTGCTCCACAGCAGTTCTACGCGAATCATGGAGTGACTGTTGAGAGGGACGCTTTGGGAAGCGGGTAGAAAAGTGAAGAGTCGAATCATCGTCAGAGGAGTGAATACAACAGGAAGTGCGAATTAAAAGATCATTAATAAATAAAAGGAAAAGAGTAGGTTGCAGGACAGATCAGTGTCGAACATCAATGTTGATAGCTTTAGCAGAAGAATAGTGCCCATCTACAACCGCAGCGATAGATCAGCCAGAAAGGAAATTAGAGATGGAAGCACAGATAGAAGGATAGAAACCGAAGGAGGGCAGTTTCGAAATTAAGGATTTGTGCCAGACTCAATCAAATGCTTTCGATATGTCTTGCGCAAAAACAAAAGTTTCACCGAAATCCCGAAAGGAGGATGACCAATAGTCAGAGAGATATGCAAGAAGATCGCCAGTAGAGCGTCCCATGCGGAATCCATACTGACGATCTGAAAGAAGATTGTGAGAAAAGAGGTGCTTAAAAATCTTCCTCTTAAGGATAGATTAAAAAACTTTAGAAAGGCAAGAAATCAAAACAATTGGACAAAAGTTGGAGGGGTGAGAGCTGTCACCCTTGTTTTGGGGAAGGCTCAACGAAAGCGAACTTCCAGCAGGAAGGAAAAGTACCAGATGAAAGACAAAGACGAAAGAGTTTGCCTAGGCAGGTGTCAGCACTGAAGTACAGTTCTTAAGAACAACAGAAGGAACACCATCAAGACCGTAGGCCTTTCTAGAGTTGAGCCCAGATAGGGCAGAAAGAACATCTTTAGAAGAGATTCTAATTTCAGACATAATAAAGTCAGAGGGAGGAGTAGATGTTGTAACAGCACCAAAATCGTCCAGGGTTGAGTTGGAAGCAAAAGTTTGGGCGAAGAGTTCAGCTTTGTCAGGAGAAGAGACGACAACTGAACAGTCGGAAGGGAAAGGAGGAGGGAAAGAAGAGGAAATAAAGTTGTTGAAGAGGTTCTTGGCTAAATGCCAGAAAGAGCGAGAAGAACTAGAATTGGATAGGTGTTCACAGTTTCGTCTGATGAAGGCATTTTTGGCGAGTCGAAGAACACGTTTTGCATGATTCTGGGCAGAAATATAAGCTCAGGAGTTGGATGGTGACGGTACCTTCTGAACGACCCTTCTCTGTTGCGGATAGCATTAGAACAAGTAAAGTTGAACCAATGTTTTTTCGCATTAGTGGTAGGAATAGAGTATGGAAAGTACGCCTCCCTCCATGCCCGAGAGAATCACATCCATGATGCACCCAGCATACTGGGAGAGGCCCCCGTTCACGGAAGCAGTAATCATTCCATGGGCAATCACAGAAGGACTGTCTGAATTCAAATCTGCAAATAAAAATGCTGTATCAGTATCACCCCATTTTTTAGATTCATGAAAAACAAAATAAGCAATTTATTACTTATTTAACGCCCAGCGTCCTTTTTTGAGGACACATATTAACACTACAATTTAAGTTAAAACTTAAAAGTGAAATTTTTAAATATTAATTTATAATTTTTATCTCATACACGCAAATTTAAATTAAAAAATGAAATTAATATTTAAAAATTTCACTTTTAAGTTCTAACCTAAATTGTAGTGTTAAAATGTGTTCTCAAAAAAGGACGCTGGGCGTTAATAGGTTAACCTTTTAAAAATACTTACTTTTTGCCTTGCGTTTATGACTTGCATCGGGAGTCTCGCTGGTTAAGGACCAGCAGTAGTCAGCCAGCATATTTGGGTTCCACTTTTCTGTATATCTTTTTTCCATGCTAGAAATATCCTGATGAAACTACCTAAGTTTTGTGGGAAAAAATCCAAATGTAAATGCAGAAAATGGATCTTCAGTCCCGCAAAAACACTGAGTGATGGAACAATATGAATGCGATTTTTTAAATCAGTACATGCGAAAACATAAAAATCAGCTGAATTTACTAAGGTAAAAATCAGTGTTTATTAGTGTTATTAGTGAATAATATTTTGGACCTCAGTAGAGGTAGCAGGAATAGAAGAAAATTAATTTAGTGGGCTAGGTCAGGGCATGTTAAGTCCAGGGAAATTAGAGCACGTGCCCTGGGCCCCGCACTCATGATCGTTTTTTTTATGAGAGTTATTAGAAATACTCTAAAATAGTTTTTCTATGAGAAGCGCATCGAATTTTTTAAACCACAGAAATACATACACAATTATACCCAATTCACACTGCCACGCAAATCGGTACACGTTTGGCTTTGTCACGGGTTCGGAACCAAAATTTGGCAGTGTGAACAAACCCAGCGAAAATAACGTCGCCATTGCCACATGAAGTGCTACCGTCCCCGTATAATGTTCTGGAGATTGTTCAGTCGGTACACGGAAAGGCGGACACGATCGGGACAGTGTTGGTTGTGTGCAAGGGTGAGGTAGTACAAAAGTTTTATTGCATTGAATAAGCCTAGTGAGGCTTTGTGTGGTGAGCAGGTGTCATTTTCTTTTAAGGAAATCTCATTATGGCCTAGTGTCATGAGCTGTGGTTTATTGGGCTAGACTACAAGTGTTTCTTTTTGCATGTATTTTGATTTTAGGCCATATAAATAAATTATCCTAAGTAATTTTAGACAGGTTCTAATGTCTAGGTGTTTAGCCGGATAGAATAGTAGTAATACTCAATAGAGTCTTGGGAAGATATTTTGGTTAAAAAAGGTTTGTTTGTTTTTGTACGAGGATGTCTCTTATTACTAAATAAAGTGTTACAGTTTTTGGGATACTTTTCATTATGTCATTTTTTCGAGGCAAGATATTATGAAACATAAATTCATATGTCATAAAATATTTCACATCATCGTTACTGGATGTAAACACAGTGTGTTATCCACTCCGCGGCCAGCTCCTCTAAAACTTGAATATGCATAGTTATACTGTCATGTGTCTGGGGAAGTGATGACCAGGCGCTAGCTTAATACGCCTCTGTGCTGGGTGGCATATATTCTAACGATAAGTGATCGTTATTTAGTAACTGTGAGCGAAGATTATCAACTATTGAAGTAAAATGGTTATTTAAAGAGTCTGCAATAGAAGTATCATCAGTAATTTCTTTATTACCAACATTTGGTTTCACTACTGAATTTTTCTTGAGTTGATTTTTGAGAAGACTGTTTATGGTTGTCCAAGTTTTTCATTGTTTCCTTTATGTTTGGAAAATTGATCGTTATAATTGTTATATTTTGCAATTTTGGTTGTTTTACTTAATTTGTTTTTAAATTGAATATATTGTAGTTTAGGAATTTTGCTTTGTAATTGCAATTTGAATAATTTACCTCTGTTCTTTATTGAAGTGATAATTCCTGGAGTGATCCATGGATGTGCAACACTTTTGGGTGAAACTGTTTTCCTCGTTCAGAGAAAGCAAATACAGTATTAAATATATGGAATAAGGTGTCATAGAAGAAGTGAAACATAGGATCTGGATCACTTATAAGGAGGAAAAAAGCCAGAAGTTGTTACCAAAATCTCATAAAATTCTTACAAAGGGCAGAAATTCTTAAATTGACCCCAAAGGCAGACAACGTATTAAACAACTTCTTTGCAAATATCGGCTCCAATACTGCAGCCTCGATCCCAATTACAGACACTCACTACTGACAATACATGCCACAACCAAATTCGAACGCATTTTTCTTTGATCCACTCTTACCATACGATATCTCTCTACCAATAAAAAATCTAAAAAATAAAGA
This sequence comes from Bathynomus jamesi, assembly GCA_023014485.1. NCBI lineage: Eukaryota > Metazoa > Arthropoda > Malacostraca > Isopoda > Cirolanidae > Bathynomus > Bathynomus jamesi. Next base: position 14,907 of record JAJOZX010001424.1, read on the forward strand.
TTCTGACATCAATACGATCCCGATAAGAATGTACAAATTAGTAGCGTATGAAATTGCAATACCACTCAGTAAGCTAATGAATGAATCAGTAACGCGAGGTATATTCTCTGACAGTCTAAAGGAAACCAGAGTATATCCTGTATTTAAATCGGGAAACCCAAACACTCCATCCAATTATCGTCCCATTTAGTATTACTAGCTTTAAGTAAATATTTGAAAATATCATGAACAATAAACTTACTACTGTAAATTCTTAATCAGATACGATTTAGTATTAATTATATGGAATTTGGGTTTAGAGGTGGACATACGATGGAAGATGTCATAAACATGCTAAGAAAATGTGTATCAGAACTTAAACAGCCAAAAACACAGTATCTTCATCTTCCTCATCTCTCAACCACATTAAATTGCGTACAATACGCAGATGATACTACACTTACAGTACTTCTTCCCATCATAATGCAGACTTTCTGATTAATGAAACGGACAGGCAATTAGAAAATGTGTATAAATGAATATATGCTAATAAACTTTTATTGAACCTGACAAAGTCAAATTATATGATTATTAACGCAAAACATATCAATACAAGAGAGTCAAATAAAAATTGGGAATACTACTCTTGTAAGGGTGAATGAGGTTAAAGTACTTGGCATTAATTTAGACAAAAACTAAAATTCAGAAGTCATGTACAACATATCAAATCCAAATTATTATTTAAACTAAAAAAAGTCCTTCCTAAAAAGGCACTCCTTATCCCACGTATATTATTCCTTCATCATCCACATTTATTATATTGCATTACAGCATGGAGTAGTTCCAAGAAATATATAAAACATTCTTGGAAATAATTCATAAAAAATGCCTGCGAACTCTCTCGAATAATGACAGCGGACAAATTCACATTTCCCCAATGTTTAAAAACCTAAATATTTTAAAACTAAATGACTTATACAAATTCACTGTTGCTGTCGGGCCTTTTCTGAAATTTGAACTGTTTCCTATTTTTTGGAAAATAAGATATTTAATGTAGATTTTTATGCTGATTTAAAAATGTAAGTTTTTTTTGGAGAAATTATTATTTTAAAAGTTACACGGTGTTCTAGTTTACGTATAGTTACTATTTTAAAAGTTACATGGTGTACTAGTTTACCTATAGTTAATGTAGAAAAATCTTTTGCATGTATATATTGATTTGTCATATTGTTAATACTAGTTTTGATAAATTTCAGCTTTTCTATAGATATTAGATAACGTTAAAACTAACGAAAATATCACGACTTAACCTAACCAATCGTCAAGGGCGTACAATTAACCTAACCGGGCATTCAATTAATCTAATCGGGCATTCAGTTGACCTAACCGGGCATTAAATTAACCTAACCGGGCATTCAGTTGACCTGATTGATACCTACTTGCGCGAATTCATGTGGCGACAGAAAAATAACGGTCGAAATCTATTCACACAAATACTTAGTGACATAAGCCAATATTACTAAAGAATACAATAACTCTTTTATTAGTTTTCATTTGTATTGTTATTGTTTTTGACCTAATACAAAATTACAATAACAAACATAACTTTTGAACCGCTCATTTCTCCAAAACAAGACTTACATTTTTGAGATCAGCGTAAAAACGTACATTAAATACCGTATCTTCGAAAATATCGGAAACAGTCCACATTTTGGAAAAGCTCCTTGCTGTCAATATGTCCAAACTTATCAATAAAATCAACATACAGTACATCGCCCATTTAAAGAGCAGTCATCTCCCATCAAATACATACATCATCGTTATAACAACAGATTACCCACTGAAATGCACTCTTTGTTTGAGAATGCTTGAAATTTTGTTCCGGTGTCATGTTTACTTTTGGTTATTCTTGTACAGTCAAAAGCTGTTATTTCTCTAAGGAAATTTAATTTGTTAGTATAGCTGTAAGATCTATGGTCAACTTTTAAGGTTTCCTTTGCAGAGAAATGGGAGATTAGTATGGTGTACGTAGGCAAGTGATCTGTGTATTTAATATAATTATACCCGAGATGCATTCAAGCGGGAACTGCACCCACATCTGTTCCAGCAGAGTCGAATTTCTAATGTCATTGTGAAGTCTAGTAAGCTTTGTAATAGCTAATTTAAAACCACTTCCAGTCACGATGTTGTAAAGCAGGGGTCACCAACCTTTTTTTTGTTCACCGCCCACTTTTACGATTTTTTTAAAATTAAAAAAGTTTATCGCCCACCTTAGATCAAAAAGAATAAATCAACATAATTGATAAATAAATAATGAAATAAATGTTTAATTATATTACCGTTAATGTGAGCCCACTAGTGGGCGTTATCGCCCAGGTGGGTGACCCCAGTAGTATAGCCGCAAAAGGGGAGAGTGCAAGAATGTTGCAGGTTATTATGTAATGTTGCAAAGGGGGTGGGGGTTGTTGCAAAGGGGGGTGGGGGTTGTTGCAAAGGGGGGTGGGGGGAACTTGGAGGCGGCGTTATCCCCCAAGAGAGAGAGAAAGGAGGAGAGGTGTTCACCTGGCAGGAGCCAAGTGCACATTAAGACTTCAGCCGAGTTGGCGTTGTTTTATAGGCTCCTAATCAGCCAGTTGGCGTAAATGGCTTGAGTTGCCAGATACCGCGATACCATTGTATACATTATTATAGACTCCTAATCAGCCAGTTGGCTGTAAATGGTTGTCAGATACCTCTTTTTAGCAGTATTATTGCATACATTATTATTATATACGCCTAATCAGCCAAGGGGGAGAGGTACACATGCAGGAGGTACACATGCAGGAGGTACACACACACATACGCACACATGCAGGAGGTACACATGCAGTAGTTACACATGCAGGAGAGAGAGAGCTGAAGGAGGAGAGAGACGCCTGTAGGAGAGAGAGAGAGAGAGCTGAAGGAGGGAGAGAGACGCCTGTAGGAGAGAGAGAGAGAGAGTAGTTGCCTTTAAGGCATATTATTTTCGTTTTCCTAACCTAAGAGGCCACTAAGGGGTTTACCAAAGGGCCAAAAAAAGAAGGACCAGAGGTCCTTGCTCGGCTGGAGCCGAGCTGGGATTGAGTCTTCACCAGCTTCTCGATCTTTTATAAGCCTCTATTCTGGCTGAGTTGCCAGATCACGCCTTGTATTGGGGTGCTGAGTTGCCAGATCGCACCATGTATTCTAATAAGCATTGTGTACCACAATATGGTAGATGAATTAAATAATTACACACTTAATTGAAATATAGATGTATATAGTGTTTTACAATAGATGTATATAGTGGATTATATGCAAAATATAACATTAACTTGAGCTTCCTTGAAGTTGAACTTATCGAAACAAATAACGTAGTTATCCATAATTCAACCATAGAAAACAGAATTATAGAATATATATATTATATATATATATATATTAAGCATTGTGTACCACAATATGGTAGATGAATTAAATAATTACACACTTAATTGAAATATAGATGTATATAGTGTTTTACAATAGATGTATATAGTGGATTATATGCAAAATATAACATTAACTTGAGCTTCCTTGAAGTTGAACTTATCGAAACAAATAACATAGTTATCCATAATTCAGCCGAAAACAATTAATTTTATGGGTAACTATTTCGACATAAGTTTACTATAATTATATCAGTCTTTTAAATATCTTCTGATATATATTATATATAAAATACCACAATATATATTTATAGTTATTCAGTAACACATTAGAAAGATTTACGCAATAATAGAATTAACAAAGTTACCCAATAAATAATTCGTTAGACAGAAACGAATTTTTATAAGGGATACCCAGCTTCATTAAACTTGAAGATGAACGAAGCAAATAACATAGTTATCCATAATTCAGCCGAAAACAATTAATTTTATGGGTAACTATTTCGACATAAGTTTACTATAATTATATCAGTCTTTTAAATATCTTCTGATATATATATATATATATATATAAAATACCACAATATATATTTATAGTTATTCAGTAACACATTAGAAAGATTTACGCAATAATAGAATTAACAAAGTTACCCAATAAATAATTCGTTAGACAGAAACGAATTTTTATAAGGGATACCCAGCTTCATTAAACTTGAAGATGAACGAAACAAATAACATAGTTATCCATAATTCAGCCCTCACGAATAACGAAACGAAATGATCATTTACGATACAATTCGAAATACGATAATTTACGATACAATTCGAAACCCACCAAACGAGATGAAAAGTTAAGAAACATACGAGCCTCATTCCCTGCGAAGAAAAAATGAAAAAACGAAATTAAAAGAAACGAAGAAAGTTGGATTTCCCCAAAACACAGTCCACTATAGCGAGGTTGGTTTCGGAGAAAATCTGCTTGCGAGAGACCTTTCTTAAAGACAGCCCTCGATAAGTACCCAATGCTCCAAATATTAATATTGCCATTGTTATTACTTCTACAATGAATCCAATTAAATTCTGCTTATTAAATAACTTTTTTAGACACTTGATTTTTATTATAAATATTTAAGTCACGAATAACAGTGGGAAAAACGTACACACAATATATATATATATATATATATATATATATATATATAGCTACACACAGACCGTGCATGGAACAAGGAACTCTTCTGGGATAATTAAATCCACTATAGTCCGAGTAAGTAATGACAAATACCGCCTCGGTGGTGTAGTGGTTAGCGTCGCGGACTACGAATCCATCGGCCCAGGGTTCGAGACCCGACGGCAGCCGGCGCGCAGCAAAACCCAGCTGTTCATCCTTCCACACAATAAAGAAAGTGGTTGGTAGATAAATGGGTACCCTAGGAGGCCTAGTGGTCAAGACGCTGGGCTGCTGATGGGTCGTGGTTCGGAATCCACGTTAAACTGTAGGTCTAAGGTGGAGTGAAAAGCTTGACCTTCGTCAGAATGAACAATTCGGGCGGAAGCTAACCAAAGGTTAGCCCGACGCGGGCAACGGGTCACTCGCAAAGAGAATTTAATCATTGGTAAACTTCCTTCCAGACCACTCTTTCTATATAATATATATATATATATATATAGAAAGAGAGCGAGAGTTTTGTTCAATAAATAATAATCGAAAAAAACATCATAATGCACGATTTTCTATGTAGCAATACTAATTAACTCTTTCTCGCCTACGGCGGTACAAGAACATAATACGTGCACTCGCTCGTAAATTAGACCTCCAGTTTAACATGGGTTCAGAAATACATCTCGTCGATGGGGTTCGTTGCTTACTCTACCACATGGACTTTTATATGTAAGAGACCTAACCTAACCTACGAAATACATCTCGTCAGGGCCGATCCTAGAGCCATATATAGCAATGGAAATGAGCGCGATGTGTCGTTAAATACGTGATTTAAAATAACAGGACCATTTGACCCGAGGCAGTAGTATACCCGAAAAACATCGTAATGCACGATTTTTTCTATGTAGCAATAATAATTAACTCTTTCAAATACGTGATTTAAAATAACAGGACCATTTGACCCGAGGCAGTAGTATACCCGAAAAACATCGTAATGCACGATTTTTTCTATGTAGCAATAATGATTAACTCTTTCAAATACGTGATTTAAAATAACAGGATCATTTAACCCGAGGCAGTAGTATGCCCGAAAAACATCGTATAACCTAACTATAATTTACAACTATAGTTTACCTTGACTTTCATATGCTTCTATCCTGTTTTATTAATAAAGATTTTTAACTTTTAATAACGTATGAATAAAGATTTTTAACATTTAATTTTATTTTAGTATTTATTCATGCCACGCCGCCTTAGACCACAGCTTAACGTTGAAACCGAATGTTCTTTTTAAAATATAATTAGGATATAATTTCTTTATTATAAAATAAGTTAACAATTATGTTAACAAACAATACTAATAATTTGTAAGTAAAAAATATAATATAAGGGACTACCATAGAAATGTAAGTGCCTATAATTCGATTTTATATATATGTTACTCGTCCGGTCTCGTTATAGCGGATTGGTACACGTCATAGCTCCACCCAGCTACATCGGCAGCCAATCACTACGAACATCTGGTCTTTTGGGCGGAGCTTGGCGAATGTGCATATAAAAGGGGATATTTTCAGTTGGGAGTAACAGTAGCTATTTTCGCATCAGTGAATAATCATTCCTCAACCATGGACCTGTACGTCTCCCCAGATTGTATGAAGAAAGTGATACTGCAGCATTAACCGCAATTAGTCTTTTCAATGCGATTGATTGTGGCGAATTTTTCGACGCAAACCGTAGAAGATATTTGCAGTGACGCTCCTTACAATCCGACGCAAGGGACTACCATAGAAATGTAAGTGTCCATAATTCGATTTTATATATATACGGAGAGTTGTAGTATTTCGTCAAATAGATACTAGTCAAAAATGTCAATCAATGTTATTTCCCCATCATGCTAAAATCGAAATTGGTAATCGAACCAAAGATATCTTCACATAATGGGGATCTGTCTGTATACTCTGTATATGTTTTAAAAGCATTATTCCTTTAAGGTCCGATGAGGATTTGACACGTGTTATACAATCTTTTGAAGAACCTCGGAATATGGATGATATACTGATCAGTCAGCAGTGTCACACATCCTCCACCATGGACCTGTACGTCTCCCCAGACTTGTATGAAGAACGTGATACTGCAGCATTAACCACAATTAGTCTTTTCAATGCGACTGATTGTGGCGAATTATTTTCAACGCAAACCGTAGAAGATATTTGCAGTGACGCTCCTTACAACCCGACGCAAGGGACTACCATAGAAATGTAAGTGTCTATAATTAGAATTTTATATATATATGGAGAGTTGTAGTATCTCGTCAAATAGATACTCGCCAAAAATGTCAATCAGTGTTATTTCCCCATTATGCTAAAATCGAAATTTTGGCGTTCATCCTCGAACCAAAGATATCTTCACATAATGGGGATCTGTCTGTCTGTATACTCTGTATATGTTTTCATTATTCCTTTAAGGTCCGATGAGGATTTGACACGAGTTATACAATCTTTTGAAGAATCTCGGAATAGGGAGGGTATACTGATCAGTCAACAATGTCACACCGAAATAATGTAAGTGTTTTTCGATCTTTTTGGGATAAGAAGACACAATATATTTTCATAAATTTATTAAATGAAAGAAATCAGTACAATAAACGAATATACCGTTACAAATATACGAACAAAAACATTATAATATACAACGAGTACGTACAATTGGAAAACGGTTTTTTATCTGTCTGCATACCATTTCATCGTTTCGGTGAGTGTGACACGGGTCAAATAAATTTAAAAAATTTATAAATTCTTTATCATTTGACATATGCATGAGAAATGAGACACAGTACATTCCGCAAACATTAGTAAAATATCCCTGCATACGAAATGGGTTCCATACAACTTCGGGAATATGTAACTGAGCGAGAAATTTTACAATAATAGGGTCACTCCAGGGTTGAGTACCGAGTGAATCAAAATAGTACAGGCGCTGTCTATTTTTAAAATAGACAGCGATCCAGTGAATCCCTTCATTACCGATGATGTCTGTGTTCACAATAAGACTACCGCATTCTCGCGTACTTGGCAAACTCAATGTTTCATTCTTCGCAAACACGCCGATAAATTTGGAACGTGTGACTCGCTCCATTACTTTCTGAAGTGTATTAGCATCCATTTTAAAAGTCAGTGATAACGCTTCTAAATCTATCTACTTCTATTAGGGCTTGCGATTCGAGATATACTAGTACACTAATAGGAGCGTCTATAGGCTTGGCGAATTCCAGCCGCACTGAGATGTTACCGCTCTGCTGTGGTGTTAAATGGGTATTTACGCTAGCAGATAAGTCAGGTGTAATGTCAAACGGATAAAGGTTAAATTGATCAATGAATTCTTCCTGCGTTACCCCATTACCAAGCTCATCACAATCACCTGCAATATGGGTCAGATTACTATAGGCTCTGGCACAAAGAGGTAACACAGCGTCTGATGAATAGTCCGTACCCATTGTTCCACCCAAAGCAGTGCCATTAACGTATAGAGTTATATTTTTAAGTCCGAAATTCTCGAATTTAAAGGCACTCTTTTTATATTTTCCATTCACCGAAGCGTGGTCCTGCATGCCGATTAATATCCTTTTAGGAAGATTTCCCAGGGCAATGTTTTCTATCTGCTTCGATGCCAACCCTGCAGGAACCGTATATAGTTTGATCTGCACTCTGTTAATAGGATATTTCACTGTAGCGTTTAGTAAATTTTTCTCAATTTCTAGTTGTTTTGGTGAACTTAATTTCACTCGCCGTACGCGGAGGTATGTGTCCATAATGTGAACCACAACGGACTTTGCACCCTCTTCACAAGCAACTTCTCCTGGAAAGTGAAATCTGTGTGCAACCGTCCAAAACACTCGTATATTTTCTTTTTAGAATTTTTAAATTTGTCCTTTATACTATTTTCATCTTTAGTTTGATAATATCCCTCCGCACTTAAAAAGGTAGCCTTCGCTTCTTTGGAAAAGTTGAGGACATTTTCCAAATAGGCTCGTAGATGATAGTACCCCGTGCCTGCCGATATGTTGGTCTGATTTAAATATACGTCACACTGGTTGAATATGGCGTGCAGAAAGTTTGTTTCAGGGTATACAGCATATTTGTCATCGCAGGCCGTTCCATCAGAATGGGCTATACGTAGCTTAGCGTACATGTGCACACAGCTTGGATCAAAAAAGTAAGGACCTGAGCTGGGTATCACGAATTCTATAGGTGCACTCGGGAACTAATTGTGTTTAAAGGGTTAATTGTAATAAAATCACTGTGCTCAATAGAAACTTGGGTTGGCGGAGCTCAAAAAAGGACAGCTCCGATTACAGCATTGTGAACTACATGGGTGGATGAAGCGTGCCATGGCGAAATAGTGACTCCTCTCTCGACAAGTGGTAAACAAACTATGATTCATGAGATCAATATCCTTAGCTTATATCAGTCAAAAAAGTGGTCAACCATAGGTTTCATTCGCTTACAGCATTTCTTTTTGATAGCCTTTTACGTTTAATACCACGTGACCCCTTCTTCTTCCGGGGCCCTCTTCTTCTTCCCCCGCCACCACGCATTTTTCTCTTTGCATCTTTGATGATTTCGTTCCGTGTACGCTTTAAATGTTTTTTTAGAGCTTCTTTAGGTTTAGCCCCGGCCAATATGTCTTCTGCAGTGTTAAGGCCTGATTGTAGCGCTTTCCTTCCAAGGTATCTGGCACCCCTCTTCAGCAAAGGAACAGCCGTACGTAGTATGGATGAAAAAATGGATCCAAGTCCACTACCGCGCTGGTATCGCATCCCTCGATAGACGGTGAAAGGCTTTCTATCCATTATAACTCAGTGCGTCGAAAGTGTAGCTTCACTGTTAAGCTCCCGTTACCGAATGGGAAGTTTTCGCCCTCAATCGTTCTTATATATATTGTGATATTGGTTATTAAATTAGTTGCGACATTCACATAATGGGGCCTGTCATATGTAATACTCAAACTCCTTCCTCTATGGTTGGGGATGTGAGCAATGCGCAGCAGGCGTGCCTGGGTATCCCCAACAAACTGGTGCTCCACTATATTACTGTAAATATAGCACATGTCTGGGGACCTTTCAGCCAATTTCTCCATCTTCAATTGATACATTAATCTGGACAAGTTATACTGTGTCTCGTGAAATGTGTCTCTTTGGAAGGCTGCGCTATATCGGCCGTTGGTTAGAATTTTGAACTTTCTATGTTCTTTAAGACGTCTGTTAGTCTTTGATTTTAGGATTAGTGTTTGCAGGGTTGTTTACGATTTCATATACTAAATCATTCGTAAGGTTTGAGTTTCTTAAACTCACGTTTAAGCCTCTCACAACATCCTCGGCCGAACCATATTGACCCGGCCCTAGTCTTACTTCTGTACTGTAATACCGTGTAATCTTAGTCCGAGCGATGCGCATAGTTTCATCCATAGCTACCCCAGCTTTTTCACACTCGTCAATGTCTCTAAGAATCGTAAAAACGGTTTCTTTATGTTCAATATTTAAAAAGACGGTGTCCAGCTGAATTTCGCATATCCCCACCTCATACGAATCACGACCCAATTCAATGTGCCCATGGAGTTCTGTTACAAAGTTGGCTAGCGTGTTGTTAGGGTGTACAGACAGGGACGAGGAGGACGGGAGTGTGACGTAGAAATGGTTAGGAGCCATGTTGCATACTATTTAAGCTTCATTATTGCATCAGCTTTTATATAGGTGTTGAAGCTTTCTGGGTACCCTAGCCATTTCACCAGGTACATTTTTCTCCTTCCTGAACCTTTGCTTCTAAAATTTTCTCAATTTTAAACACATTTTTTTCTAAATTAAACGCAACTTTCTGCAATTCCTCGCGGTAAAAGCCTCCTGAGATTTCTTCCCCATTCAAATCTTCAATGTAATACATCATTATTACACCTTTAGGTCTCACAGCCCTAACTTTAAAAATCTCGCGTGTCCATCCTTGCTCAAAACCCTTTGCGAATTTATTCCCCGAACGCGACAGCCTTACATAATCATTGATTTTGAAGCGCACAGAGTGTGGTGGTGGTGGTGGTGGTGCTCCATCTCTTCTCGGGAGCGTACCTCTTTCTAAAACTTCGTTAGGTGTTGCCCCAATCGTGCGATGGTGTGAGCGGTTGTAGGATGATGCCAATGATTCCAGAATGTCTAGAAATCTGTATGTGTTTTTATGTGTAAAATAACGGTGCATGCGTTCCTTTATGGTGCGCTGAACTCTTTCAGCTAAAGAAGCCTTATGTATAGAATTGGTTGTGTAATAGCTGATATTAAACTCTGTCAACATATTCTGAAAAGCACGGCCTATAAACTCCTTCCCCATATCCGTACAAAAATAGCCAGGAACCCTGTTTTCTTTTAACATTAGCGTTTTGGTGGCTTTAGCAACTGTTTCAGGTGATTTATTTTTCAGAGGAACTAGCCACAGATATCTAGAGAACGTCTATTATGAATAGAATGTAGCGGTAACCATCGTTATACACAGAATATCTTTGCATGTCTGTTAAATCTGCTTGCCAAATAGAATCAATCGAGGAAGCCGTTGTCTTGGCTGTTTTAAACCTTTTTCTCACAGGCTTATGAAGCGTATAAGCGTCCTGCTCCCTCAAAAATCTTTCAACATCTTTTTTTTCCTACTCCGTAAACACTTCTGTACAGTCTATCTACGCCGCCGTAAGAGGATGGGGTAGAAATGTCATAATAACGTTTAGTTAATACGTTAGCCATTTGCGTATTTTAGAGGCACGTGGGTAGGGTTGGTTTAACCTCTTCTTGCTCCTCTTCAAAGGTGTTACCGCCGGGGGTGACGGCGCCTTCAATTGTGTCACAGGCGTTGCATGTTCCAAGTCTTTTAACCTGTTCAGATTTCCTATCAACGTTTTAGGGACATTTATTTGTTGTAGTCTTGCTTTAATATGCTTCCATCCTGATGGTGATGGCCTATCCCACTTTCTCACCAGATCATGGACAATGTCTACGATATTCGATCCCTGTACCTTTGATCCTTCCACAATGATCTCCCCTGTATCGGTCCATTGTATGGCGGGATCCTCATTCAATAGATTATAAAGACTTAAGCCTTTACTCCTCAATGTAAGTGGGAGGGTATTTTTTAATACATGTTCGATATGTTGTGTGGCTAATCTTTTTGGTTGGTCAGCTGTGTCGTCGGGTAGATCCTATGTCGCCATCGTCCCCCGTGCTGTGCCTAATAACCACAGGAATCTCTGTAGGGCTCTTATAATTTTCGTACTCGTGAAGAAATTTCTGCAGAGCTTCTTGGTATAAGATTCTTTTCTCATCAGGTGTTTTTTCACTGTTTAATAGGGCTAACAATTCGCTTTCCATTCTTTTAAGTCTGCTTTTACGGGGATCTAGATCCGTGTCTCTTTGCAGTGAGGCGTACACCTCGTGGGGAATCACTACCACTTTCTTCATTATATTAATCTAGTCAGTAAAGGACCCAAAACTGAAAATAAGATGGGGAGAAATGACCCTCCTGTTTGTACAATAATCGTTTTTTCTTCGCTACAGTTTGGCTTTTACGAGCGAGTGCACGTATTATGTTCTTGTAGCGGCGTAGGCGAGCCTTCTGATGGGTTTTCATTGATACATTGCAATTTATAACGTTAAGACAGATTTCACAGATGCATTTTAAAAAGTCGGCATCGATATTTTTAATAAACATCTGCTGCATTGCCCGGGCAGTCGATGATAGATTTTTATTAATTCACGGTATTTCTTTAGTCTCTTTGTCATTCTGGAATATACACCGTTTCAGGCTCGTTTGGAAATATATTCGTTCGCAGAAGCACTCTAAACGTGTTTCGCGGATGAAGGTCGCAAAGCAAATATCCGTAACGCGTGCTTGTAGCTTCTTTATAAACTTCCAAAAACTCCTTACGCTGATTCGGGAACATTTGATTGGCTAATACCCCAATTTGTGATACATCTCTACGTTGCGCGAATAAGACTAGATATTGCGTATTTAACGACACATCGCGCATGTATCTATTTTTGAAAAATAGATTCTGATTGATGAAGAACACGCTTATGTTAAGATGGTGGGAGAATACTGTAAATGTCTCGGCAAACGTTTTATCCATCTCCAACATGAGATCGTCAATTACAATGATTGTATGTTCATTTCCCTTTAACGAATTAACGTCATATACGCCTTTGTGGAACAAAATATCATCTTGGTACTCGTTGAACACTGATTGATACGTCGAATAGCACCATATAACTTTATGCACAAATTTCGAGAACATCTCCCCTTTTCTTTAATGATTTTAAGCATAAACACAGTTTTACCACATCCTGTAGGTCCAGATATAATACATGTGGATGGGCTCGTGAATCTGAATTTTTCGACAGAGTATTTCTAACACGTCACACTCCTAAGTGATCATTTACAAAATATTACAAATTTTGAGTGCTGATCCTTATATTTCTTCTCCCACAGAACGTGAATGACGATGAGGTAGAGCAGCCCATCATTACGGATGACCTCGACGACAGTGTAGTTGTGATCTCCTCCCCTGAACCCTCACCAGCGATACCGGTAACGTCCAAAGCGGAGGTATGAGATACCCACGTCAGGTATAAAGCGACCGAAATACGCGTCTGTTGCAGCGGTAATAGAGCCCCAACCCTCAACCTCTTACGCAACAACACCCCCAGCAGCACCTAATATATCCCCTTATTCATCCGCCGCCCCCCGTTCTGTTAAGTCTACAATAATAGAGCCCCAACCATCAACCTCCTACGCAACAGGGCCCCCATCAGCAGCACCTTCCGCTAATATATCCACTAATTCATCCGCCCCCCGTTCTGTTGAGGATGGTATAACGCTGGAATTGGTGCGATCCGCAGCCCCCACCCCAGCCTTGACTAGAAATCGGTATAGAGTCAGGGTAGACCCTAGAGTCATGTATAGCAATGGTATTGAGCGCGGACTACGCCGGGTTGTAGAGCGTATTATAGAGTTTGCTCTTCAGAATCGTGACGAGCGTGAAGTCAGGACGAGTATGTCCTTTGGATTCGGGTCAGATGACGGTGATGTAGACGATTATTGGGTGATAGTGCCATTTAGACGTTTGGCGGCTGAAGATGTAGAATATATATTAGGGCGTATAATGCAAGCCGCCAAAGTAGTATAGCCTTCAATATGGACAACTTCACGGTAAATATTGACCATGTATACCGTGTTGCGGGTCATAGTGCCATACCGTATACTCTTAACTTCAATTCTCAAGCTATTTATAGACGGCATATAAACGTCGATCGTGGTTGCGGCTTTATAGCAGTACTCTTAGCACGTATGTTTACTGTACAAAATACACGAACTCAAAAAATTTGGTTGCCTACAGTCGTGGAGCGTGCCCGTAAACTAGCTGAGACTGTGAACTTGAATTTGACTGTAATATGGGTCCTGAAGAGCTGAGAAGGGTAGAACAGGAAATGAATGTCCGCATAGTTGTGTTTGGGTTGGATGATCGTCGTAGGACTGTGTATGTTTTTAAAAGCTGTGTGAGAGATCGTACAAGGCCCCTACTTATTTTAGGATTGTCAGGGACAACGTATCTCCCCATCCGTAATATAAGGTGGCTTTACGCGAGTTATGACAAAAGTCGAAAATATGGGAGACATCATGATTTGTGTAAGGGGTGCCTCGAGTTTGCGGATGATATAGTGAGACATTGTAAAGAATGTCACATGGTATGTGAGCAGTGTAAAAGCACCAAATGTGAAAGCCGTGTAGTTGAAGCTGAGAAGACTGTGATGTGTGTAGACGCACATTTTTCAATAATAGCTGTTTGATTTCCATAAATCAATTGGCACGTGCAGGAAAATGAGAATCTGTGAATGTGGTATGTTTCACACAATGGATAATTGGGGAAAATTTAAGCACAAGTGTGACGTAATTCACTGTCCTACATGCCAGGAGGAATATAAGGCGGATGGAGTAAAGCATGTATGTTATATGAAAGATGCTAAGCCTAAAAATAACCCTGTATAACTGTATACTACGAATAGAAACATATACGAACGCTGAAACCAAAGAGGTAATTCCACATTTACTTGTGAGCCAGACTATCTGTGATGAGTGTATGGATATCGAATGTGACGAGTGCCCCAAATGTGGTAAACGGACAAACGTTTTTAAAACGAATGTCAGCGATAGTCCTGTGAAACTATTTGTGTCCTATATTGTCAAGTTAGCCGACAAGTTCAAAAAAATGACTGTGTATATTCTCGCCCATAACGGGGCAAAGTTTGACACGCAGTTCCTTTATAAGGAGTTGCTTGAACACGAATCCTCTGAGATATTTACAGGTGATCCATTGAAAAGAGGCAACAAATTAATACAGATGCAGATAAGAGGCAATGTACAATTTAAAGATACTTTATTATTCACACCTTGTAAATTAGCAAAGCTACCCAAGGTGATGGGAGTAGCAGCTGAAGTTTCCAAAGGATACTTCCCATACACTTTCCTCACCAGCGAGACTTTAAACTACGTAGGCCCACCACCCCCCAAACATTATTTTGACTGCATGGATGAACGTGAAGACTTTGATCGATACTACGACAGTTTTAATGAAAGTAACCCTTATAATATAGCTGATGAATGTGAGCGTTATTGCGTGAATGATGTGCGCGTGCTTAGAGTATGTTTCCAGGCCTTTAGAAGGATGTACATAGCCCGTTTCAAATGCGATCCACTGCAAGTCGCAACCACCATCGCATCATTATGTTTTACGGTGTTCAAGAATAACTTCATGCCGAAAGACACCTTAGCCATTATTCACCGAAACAATCCCCGCAGTTACGGGCACAAGGCTATTTACTGGCTCATACACCTACAGCAACAGACAGGTGTATACATAAAGCACGCCCGCAACACGGGTGAAGTACCCATTAAATTAATGGACGTGTTTTTTGGGTTGATGGGTTAAGTGAAAACCGTGTCACTGGTGTGAAGACTGTGTACTCCTTTAACGGTTGCTGGTGGCATGGATGCCCCCGTCCTGAGTGCGGAGTCACCGGAGATATCAACGGTAGGTCTCCTGCTGACTGTCTTGCATCGACCCGCACCCGCGATCAACTTATAGGATCACAGTTCACTCACAAAGTCTTGTGGGAGCATGAATATGATGCACGGATGGAGACAGACGAGGTGTACCGTGAGGAAATAAAAGCGATCAAGCGTTCAATGGTGCTGGATCCTCTCAAATGTGGTGATAGCTTGTTTGGAGGACGTACAAATCCTTTCAGACTATACTTCCCACCTACGGAGGGCGTGAAGCTCCATTACTACGATTTCTGTTCTTTATACCCAACGTGATGAAGAGCAATCCGTACCCCGTGGGCGCTCCTGAGAAACTGGTGGGGCCTAGCCTACCATCCATCAATGAATTTTCAAAAAATTTGAATGATCGTTACTTTGGGATCTCTTTCGTAGACGTACTCCCCCCACGCAATTTATGGATGCCGATCTTACCTGTCGTTATCGACGACAAGCTCATGTTTCCCCTGTGCGTGAAGTGCGCGGAAGAGGATAACGGCGAATGTAACCATATACCCCACCAGCGTAAGATCAGAGGCGTATATACAAGTCCTGAGTTGGCCCTAGCCTTGCGCCATGGTTATAGAATACTGAAGATACATGAGGTGTGGAGGTTTCAGAAGCTACCCAACCTTTTCACACCATATATAAACACCTTTTTGAAGGATAAGGTTGAGGCATCAGGGTATCCGCGAGGAGTTGATACCGAAGATGAAAAGTCTGCCTATATTCAACGTTACCGCGACCGCGAAGGTATACAACTTGATCGTGTCCAAATTGTAAAGAATCCTGGCAAGCGCTTTAGTGCAAAGTTGTGTCTAAACAGTCTATGGGGAAAATTTGCGCAGAATACCGGCAGAGGGAGCATTCATTTGGCACAAAGTTATAGCGATGTCTGGGATTATGCCAATGCCCCGATAAAGAGGTCATGGAGATCGTAAATGTAGGTAATACTTACGTAATAAAGTACAACAACACTGAATTTGCCACAGATACCTCAAGGGTTACAAACATACCTGTGGCCAGCTTCACAACAGCCTACGCCCGTATAAAACTTTGGGGTCTAATGCATTCTCTTGGGCGGAGAGTATTGTATGCCGATACAGATAGCGTGATATTCACAGAGAGGGAGGGTGAAACATGCCCACTATTGGGGAGTTCCTCGGCGAGCTCACTGATGAGATCAAGGATGAGTATGGACAACGCATACGCCGACTCTTTTGCCTCAACAGGACCTAAGACTTATGGGGTACGGGTCAGGGTGGGGGATGAAATGAAATATATCGTGAAGGCAAAGGGTATTACGCTCAACCATGCGAATCGGGAGGTTGTTAACTTTGAGTCGTTGAAGGATCTAGTATGTTTGGATGAACAACCTCACCAACTAATTGTAGGCACCCACAATTTTCGGGCGCAGAAGCTGGGGGGCTGAAGGAACTTAGGGGTACGATGGTTGTGCCGTAACACCTATAGGAAACGTTACCAGTTACCTGGTACCTATGATACCGTACCCTTTGGATACCAATGATGCTTCTAACTCACACGTCTTGTATATAATCGTATCTATTTGTAAATATATATATATAACTTGAATATCTCGTTTATTAAATCGTATTTGTAAATATATATAACTTGAAAATATCGTTTATTAAATAAATCATGTTTCAAATAGCGTTTCACTTTCTCCTTTGTGTGTGTGTGTGTGTGTGTGTGTGTGTGTGTGTGTAGGTGAAAGTTCTAAGCTCCGCCCACTGTAAGACCGTGAGTCATGCTACTATCTGGGAGTCCCTGCGTGGTCAGTCGACCGCAGTAAGCCCGAGAGATCAGACGTGTATTCAGATCAGACGTGTATTCAAATGGCTACCTTTAATATTGCTTGTACAACGTTTACGAAATGGTATTCAGTAAAGTGCCAGGATGTGGTGGATACCGAAAAACTTCCTATTCATCCCTCCTATGCCTCTTTTAAAAACACATTGGATTGTGCGAAGTTCCAAGATGTACAAATACTCTACGGATGTTCTGGTGAGACCGTTGAAGGCTTTCGTTGCACAGACATGTGCTGAAGTATACTGCAGAGCTAAACTTTATAAAGTCTCACATACACCGTGAAGTAAAAGAAACAACGCGTGCAGAAGAGAAGCAGCAGGTATGGATAATGAGTCTTGCTGATGGGTGGTGTGACAAGCGGTATTACGTCATGCTACACCATGTCGATTACTCATACCCTACGACTGGAAATGTGAATCTCGTGATCATGGACAATCTTAAGTATTTTTATCACTATATTAACGTATATCATGATGAGGTTCGTAGTGAGGTTGTGGCTAGTGCCCTGCGTGAATTTTTAACAGAGTTTAGAGACGAGTATCGTTTGATGGGCAGAAAGGAAAAATATGAACATATGTTCCTCTCAAATAGTGCGCCTGAGTGTGGAGATGTTTAGTAAAATGTTCCTAGTTCTTATCCAAAATGTCTGGTGCGTAGGCTGGTAGTGATATTCTTGTACCGGTACAACAATTCGACTCGCGGAACAAGCCCATTCACGTATCATCGAGTCAGCCGCCCGTCGAACCATTCCTGCATACCTGCGTGCCTCACACGGCTCATAGTTATCTCAGAGCTTGAGCCGAGTGGACGTGCGCTCTTCGAATACGATGGAACTTCCTTTGAGCAGCATTCTCAACGCCTCGTACGATGTGTCCGTGACGAAATCGTTGCGCGTGTTCAGGCGTAATTCCGGTACCATTAGCTATGTACTGGAAACGGAATGTAGACCGACAAACAAACGGGTTTATTTAAGTATCGAGGAGATGAATAGAATCTTTGTGATAGTTGAGAAGTGGAGTGAAGATCGTTATAAAATACCTGCTAACGTAGGTACAAGAAGAGAGCAGATTAGTGACGCACCCTCATACGCCGTTGTATGTACTTGTGTATAAATAACGATCGGCCGTGCATTGATATACGGTGATGTGGAAGAATGCTTCTGATAATAACGCTCTTATTCCTACGCGAAACCGTTTCATCCTCGACAGAATGTTTGAAATCGTCGGATTCCGTAAGCTGAAACCTATATTAGACGCGCGTGTTACGGATATGCTTTATTTTGATACAGTACTTGAATACGCATACACCGCTCTGCTCGATGGGTTTACCGAGTGTAGGACTGGTGAGAATGGTCTAGTGCTGGATGTTTATTTAAAAAGTTTAGACTCTTTGAAATACCATGAACTTTGGTACAAAGCAATTGATCGGTACAAGGCTGAGCTCACCTACACCGTTCACCCTGAAGAACTATTTCTTTATATAGCGCGAAGTTGTCGTAACGATTTAGAAGATTATTTCAATTGCCGCTATGTTGAGTGAGTTCACGATTGATAAGCTCGAGTCGGTAGAAATAAACCCTCGATTGGAAAAGCGTTCTTATAAACTTGTGTTTAATAATGTAGCTAACGATGAACTCTTGTGCGTGCTTTTGATTGTATTCTAGACGTGTTTAAAGATGACTTACCAACCGGTTGTAAAGTGGGAACAAAAATAGTACTGAACGATATGAAAGCTCTTCATATCGAGTACAGGTTTCCCTATACTTTAAGCGGTGAAATATTATTAAGCCGCATATACTGCGTAATGCAGAGCAATAATGATGTAATTGTAAACTCGATTAAGACCGAGTTTAGTATTTTGAAAAAAAAGTGAATTGTATTTATATTTTGCTTGACATTTCCCCGATTATACGCATATTTCTATTGATTTGTGTTTATATATATATTTAGGAGAAATCCAATGACAAGGAGAAATGTAAATGCCATGAAAAGTCTTCTTTAATGCGCAACGTTTCGAGCAAATACGCTCATCTTCAGGCTGTATGATAACAATGTGAAATTAAAATCAATAATTGAATGAAAAACAAGACAAAGAAAATTTCTATAACCTATTCATAAAGGCAAACTTTAAAAGACTGAAAAAAGAGGGTTAAATTCTAAGTTATACAGATTTACATTTAAAATTAAGAAGCTATTTTTAAACATATAGTAAATGTGAAATTAATACACTGGAAAAATTAACAATAGTACACTGGAATAATGAAACTAACTAACCTTTCACTGCAATTTCCGAGGCTAGACTGATTTAAGCAAAAGCAAAACGAGAAAACATAAGATAAGATATGTATTTAAAAATAGCTTCTTAATTTTAAATGTAAATCTGTATAACTTAGAATTTAACCCTCTTTTTTCAGTCTTTTAAAGTTTGCCTTTATGAATAGGTTATAGAAATTTTCTTTGTCTTGTTTTTCATTCAATTATTGATTTTAATTTCACATTGTTATCATACAGCCTGAAGATGAGCGTATTTGCTCGAAACGTTGCGCATTAAAGAAGACTTTTCATGGCATTTACATTTCTCCTTGCATTGGGTTTCTCCTAAATATTAAATTGAAGCTCTGTAGAAGCAACCCTCATGATTATATATATATATATATATATATATATATTTTTTTTTTTTTGCGTGATATTTCTCCTGCACTGTTATGTACATATTTCTATTGAAGTGTATATTTATTTGAAATGTATATTTTTTTATATATCACCATAATTGTGTGTGTGTATATTTCTCCTGTACTGTTATGTACATATTTCTATTGAAGTGTATATGAATGTATATTTTATTTTATATATATATATCCATAATTGTGTGTATATATTTCTGTTATACGCATATTCCTCAAATGTATATTTATTTTCTATATATTTATAATAAAAAGAATGATGCAATGTTGTTTATTGTTATGCCTTCTACTACCGGTATTCGAAATATAATAATGTATACAACGTATTGCGGTATCTGGCAATATTTAAGCCTTCTAAGCCAACTGGCTGATTAGGAGTCTATAATAGTGTATACAATGGTATCTGGCAACTCTGTCTTCTGAATACATGGCGTGATCTGGCAACTCAGCCAGAATAGGGGCTTATAAAAGATCGAGAAGCTGGTGAAGACTCATTCCCAGCTCGGCTCCAGCCGAGCAAGGACCTCTGGTCCTTCTTTTTTTGGCGCTTTGGTAAACCCCTTAGTGGCCTCTTAGGTTAGGAAAACGAAAATAATATGCCTTGCTATCAATGGCAACTACTCTCTCTCTCTCTCTCTCTCTCTCCTTCAGGCGTCTCTCTCCCTCCTTCAGCTCTCTCTCTCTCTCCTACAGGCGTCTCTCTCCCTCCTTCAGCTCTCTCTCTCCTGCATGTGTAACTACTGCATGTGTACCTCCTGCATGTGTGCGTATGTGTGTGTGTGTACCTCCTGCATGTGTACCTCTCCCCCTTGGCTGATTAGACGTATATAATAATAATGTATACAATAATACTGCTAAAAAGAGGTATCTGACAACCATTTACAGCCAACTGGCTGATTAGGAGTCTATAATAATGTATACAATGGTATCGCGGTATCTGGCAACTCAAGCCATTTACGCCAACTGGCTGATTAGGAGCCTATAAAACAACGCCAACTCGGCTGAAGTCTTAATGTGCACTTGGCTCCTGCCAGGTGAACACCTCTCCTCCTCCTTTCTCTCCTCCTCCTCCTTTCTCTTGGGGGATAACGCCGCCTCCAAGTTTCCCCCACCCCCCTTTGCAACAACCCCCTTTGCAACAACCCCCTTTGCAACAACCCCATCCCCCTTTGCAACAACCCCCATCCCCCCTTTGCAACATTACATAATAACCTGCAACATTCTTGCACTCTCCCCTTTTGCGGCTATACTACTGACCCGTGTTGTAAAGGAAGCGTGCATTTTTATTTGAATCGAATTGAATTTGTAGTTTGAATCTACAAATATACTTACACCTCCTTCCGTATTGTTAGCCCTAAATACATAGTAGCTTGTGTACCCTGGAATGTTAAAAAAGATATTGTTGTTTCCATTTAAACAGGTTTCAGTTAATATAATGTACGTGAATTTATGTTGTAATAATTTTAGGTTAGCTGTGAATTCGCCAGAGTGGCTTGAGAGACTACGAATGTTTAAGTTTAAGAAAGACAGGTTGCCATTGTTGTATTTCTTGTTTAAGAAGTTATTTACTGATATATCGTCGGAGTTGACTACGTTTTGAGATACACTAATTTCATGTACAGTATTAAGAGTGTTCAAAGTGTTGATCATGATGTGAAGATTAGGTTAATATGTTAATAAAAATAAGAACAGTTAAGAAAAGAGATAAAAAATAAAAATATACAGCACAAATACAGACATATACACACACACACACACACACACACATACATATATATATATATATATAAGATAAAATAAAATAAAAACGGTTGTAGAAACAAGAACAAAGAACTTGATAGGATATTATGCATCTACGGTGAGACTAGAGTTGAAAGTTATAAAATTATAAAAATATTAAAATTTAAAGTTAAAAATTAAATTAAAAATTATATCATTATAAAATCTTAAAAGTGATTATTATAGAATGTGAAGAACTATGAGAATAGCAAAATTATAAGATAATACTGAGAATTATAACATTTTAAGGTAAGTGACATAAAGATACGGTCATGGTTGCTTTTCATTTTTTCTATTTTCGGATCACTTTAACATATTGATTTCCAGGAACCTCTCTTTAACATATTGCTTCCCAGTGTTAATCACTTTAACATATTGCTTCCCAAAAATACACATTACACAACCAATTACAGTTACATTATAATAGTTTATAATATTTAGAGATTAGCAAGTCGAGAAAATGTAAATTTATGGACAACTTAACTTATTATGCTTTGCCATTTTTTGTGAATGTAAAATATTTGGATCACCTGAAGATCAGGCCCCCAGCCTTCTTTAGTTAGCCTTATAAGGCTAACTAACGAAAATATGACGAACTAACTTAACCAATCGTTAGGTCAACTGTACGCCCTTGATTGGTTAGGTTAGGTCGTGATATTTTCGTTAGTTAGCCTAGATTACCAACCTCTTTCTAACCAACCAACCTTTCTCTTTTTAACATATTGCTTCCCAGTGTTAATCACTTTAACATATTGCTTCCCAGGAGGGATCACTTTAACATATTGCTTCCCGAATGCTTTGGGAAGCAATATGTTAAAGTGATCCCTATTTTCTCTTAATGTTGAATCTGCTTTTCATACCTCGAAATCGAACTAGTACATAGGAGCAGAGGATGAGAAATTGTTGGATACACAGACCTGATCTACGTAGAGTAGAGAATATGTACAACGGTTAACGGAGGATCATGAGGGAGCGTCGATAAGAGTTTACAATAATCATTAAAACAGTGATTCCACTTACAACTTACATATTGAAGAAAAATACCACTGTTACAAACAATATTAGAATATGTACATTTCTTACTCATGAAGTTCTTTATCTTAATTTTTTAATAACAGTGAAGATAATATTTTTTGTTTTATTAGAAAGAGTCCGATTAGATAAAAGAGTTAAGTAGCACTGCTTTTCACTTCACTTAACCAATCGAAGGTTGATTGATGTGGAATCTGTATATCTCTTTAGTTCCTGATGAATGTGTGTGAAACGTATGACTCATGATAGAAATCAAATTACTCTGGCAGAGGGAAAGTACAATTAAATTTTAGGCTTGCATCTAATGTTATGGAATTCCAGGATTCGAACTGGTATCATCCGCTCGTAGCTGTTAGATTACCGTGTAAAAGACTTGAAGTCCACTTAATCTAAAATACTCTTGCAGGGGGAGACAAAGAAATCACCAATTGCATCTTTACTAACCCTGTTAGTCATAGCTCAAATATGTAGGTTGATCAGCCATGATCTCATTATAAAAATTTTATTGGTGAACAAGAACGCACCATCTTTTGTAATTAAGGAATAAAATGTTATAAGGCATTTTGCTAATTTCTACTTGAAAATTTTCTGTTAAATTAAACGTTTCGTCAAAATAAATCCATACAGGTCATGTTATAGATAGATATATAGTATTATCCAAGGAGTTTGTAATAGGACTGGGAGCTCCATCTATACCAGTGGTTCTTAACCCCTGGATTGCCAAGCCATTTTGATTGGGTCATTAAATTGTCATTCATCATTTATTTATGTTATCTCTAATCATTTTACCATTAATTATTTATTTCATTATCTATTACAAGTGAACTGTTTGAAGGCATGGGTCGCCGAGCTTAGCCGCGCGACCAGAATTTGGGTTTCAACCTAAAATGGTTGAAAACCACTGGCACAGACTGAAGCCACTGTGTTTGGCCCGCCGCCATCTTGGTGCTGCAGTACTGCTGCGCGTGTCATCCGGTGGAGATTGTCGCTAGTTCTTATTGTAGAAGAATAAAAATTTTTATTTGTTAGTTTGTTTGTCGATATCGACCACGAAAACAAATGGGCAAACAAAATCCTTCCGCATCAAGAAAGTATCACAAAATGAAGTTATGCGTCAGATATTCGTAAGAGAATGAAAATAAAGAGGATAAATTGCTAAATTCATAAAAGAAAAAGAAGACGCATAAATTCATAAAACAATAAAACATAAACATCCGTTAATCAGCATAAACATTAAATAAAAAATGCATTGGAATTAGTGTTGACACACGTCCGGATTTCGTCCGGACAGTCCGGAAATTAGTAGAAATGTCCGGTGTCCATATCACACCCTCATTTGATGCAGTTTGTTCGAATCTCGTGCGAGGACAGGCGAGACGTAAGCAACATGTCCGCATTTTGGAGTGACTTATGTAGTGCAGTAACTAGAATAATGTTCTACAATTATACAGATATACATACAGCGCGTTCAGAGCGCTGATCCTCTGGAAAAATTTTCATTTGACGTCATACTTCTGTTGGCAAAGGTTCGGAGAGCTAAGGAGCCGGAAAATTTTCCGGATCGTACATATAATTTTTCAGACGCGATCGGTAGAATCTATTGTGACATCAATTACCAACTAATGACCTTGAAAAAATACCATTTATAAGCTTTTCTAATAGGTGTATATAACAAAAATAAAATACTGCTATTTTTTCTAAATAACGTTTTCTCAGAAATTGAAATAATTTTTTCTTAAAAATAATGTACTCATAAATCGTCCAGATTTACTTCAATTATAAAGGACTGTGGGTTGAGAGGATAATTTTTTTTTGTGTTGAGGGGTGGGGGCCGGTTTAATTGAAATGAAAAGGTGGCAACACTAACTGGAATTAATCGTTTTAATAAAGTATAAACGGGTGCTGTTTAAAAAAAATATTAGTCTTTAGTTAACCTTTAATTAAACCAAAGGAATACAGATACTATTATAAAGTTTTGACCGAATTTTCAAGATTCAAATATTACATTTACTTAATGTTTCCCAACAAATTCCAGTACAATTTTGTATATATTGTTTATGCTGATTAACTGATGCTTATTTTATTCTTTTATGAATCTCTTCGTATATTTATAACTTCCTGAATTTATCAATCTATCCTGATTAATTTCATTCTTTTACTCTTTATAAATAAACATTAGTACAATTAATGTAGTTCATCATTCATCACCTGTACATTTGCTACGGGAGGCATCCGTGGCCTGTATTGCCAACACCAAGATGGCGGCGGGAGTGTGCCAACCAGCTTCAAGCTGTAGCACTGTACAGTACACGCTACGCAAGGCATCTCCAGTTATATAATCTCCTTGGTATTATCCCTTATGAAATATTTTATTACAGTGAACATCTCCTCAACAGGTGAAACCAAACGATGTGCTCGTGATGACGTTTCCCAAATCAGGAACTACGTGGATGGTAGAAATTGTATGGAATTTGAAGCATAATCCGAATTTAGATAATCCACAGGCAAAGAAATCAACATATGATCTCGTTCCGGCTTTAGAGTACGTATAGTAACTTTACAGCATATACCCCTCAGAGGAGGAGATTGTAGACACCAATCGATCAGGGAAGTACTGCGGGGTGGACGTTAGACAGAAGAGAGGGAGTGCTGGAATTCCCGTTTCCCCTGTCACTGTTCTCCTTAGCTGATCTTTTTCCGTATTTCACCTACCCTGTAAGCATTCGAACTTGCTCTCAAACACACACTTCTCTCCCCATTCTTCACTACAATTACATGCATCTTACACACTACGTAATCTTTTCAAAATTAAAAAAAAATGGAAACAACTTGAAAAGCTTCGGAGTCCCGTGGGGAGGGGATCATAAATGTCCCCACTTCTGGCTCCCTCACTGCAAATACCGGGAACGCAGAACCGGGCAGCGGGGCTGGATCTGCTACCACCCATTCAAGATGTTCTGGCCTCTGTCTGATTCACTTTTTATAAACTTCTGAAACATTCGTGGCTTTTCATCAAATTTTCAATCTGTTGAACACCACCTCTTCTCCTCTAGACCTCAACTTCTCTTCCTCACTGAAACTCAGGTGTCTTGGAAGACTGACAGCAACCTCTTTTCTACACCCTCTTACTTTCTCCATACTCAATTTCACTCCAAAGATGGACGTTGCGTACAGTGGAGTATATACAGTAGGTATACAGGGTGTTTCAGGAGGAAAGGTCAATACTTCGGGAGGTGATAGTATCGGTCAGTGTGAGAAAAAAAGTTCATATAGTTACAGAGATAGAGCTGTTTGAATCTGATGCGCGCGCAGCTCTTCCTCCCCCTTCCCTCCCCTATAACCTTGAACCATGTAAGCTGTAATGTAAGCATGTAACATAAGCCAATCGACAGCTGACTGTTGTGAGTGACATTGTTTGGTGTTTGAAGCAGTGTTAAGAATGCCACACACCTTCACACATGCCGAATATGCAGATATGGTGTATGTCTACGGTTTTTGCGATGGAAGTGCAACAGCTGCTGTTGCAGAATACCGTCGACGGTTTCCGAACTGCAGAATTCCGGATCGAAGAGTGTTTACCAGGGTTTTCAACACATTGCGTGAGATTGGTACACTTCCCAGCGCTCATGTTTCATCTGAATGTGAAGGTCAACAAGATGTGGATGAAGTAGAAAACACTCTTCAGTTGGTAGAGCGTAGTCCTACTACTAGCTCACGAAGAATTTCTACACGTCTCGGTGTACCACACACAAGAGTATAGCGAACATTACGTGAGGAAGGCTTGCATCCATATCATGTACAGCGTGTACAACACCTTCAACCAGGAGACGCTGCCATGCGACTGGAATTTTGTCATTGGGTAAATGCTAATCGCCGATTGCTTCGATTAATACTGTTCACCGCTGAAGCTACTTTCACCCGTGACGGTATCAACAACACTCGTAACTCTCATCGGTGGTCAGACGAAAATCCAAATGCCACTGTGGAAACAAATTTTCAACATCGCTTCTCTGCCAATGTGTGGTGCGGTATCATCGATGATCAGCTGATTGGCCCTGTTACTTTAGAGAATCGTCTTAGAGGACAAAGTTACCTAGAATTTCTGCAAAATGAATTGCCAGGACTATTGGAGGATGATCCTTTGGCTACACGAGCTGGTATGTACTTTCAGCATGACGGAGCTCCTCCACATTCTACCCGTCTGGTGATGCAATACCTAAATCAAACTTTCTCGGCCGCGGTGGTGGTCCCATTCTCCGTTAGATTATTGTTTGTGGGGGTGGATGAAAAGTCAAGTTTACAAAAGAAAGGTGGATACACGAGACGAATTGCTCGCGCGCATTTTGGATGCTGCTGCCCGAATAAAGGAACGTCAAGATCAACTCAGACGAACAACACGCGATCTTAGCACACGAGTTGCAAAGTGCATTGAGGTTGACGGTGGGATTTTCGAAAACGAAATGTAAACTGTAACAAATTTGTCATTTCTGTATCTGATACCATTCAAAATGCCAATGTTTAAACATTAAATGTTAGAAACAGTAATTGGCTTCTCTTTCTTGATTACCATCAACAATGCTTTTAAATTTGTAGATTCAAACAGCTCTATCTCCGTAACCATTCAGAATTAGACACATGTTCATATGAACTTTTTTCTCACAATGACCGATACTATCACCTCCCGAAGTATTACCTTTCCTCCTGAAACACCCTGTATACCGTAGGGGGCACATTTTTCTATTAGCTATTTCAATCTTCAAAAATTTAACTTTATATATATATATATATATATATATATATATATATATATATATATATATATATATATCATATCAGGGGCGTTTATTCAGGGTGTGCTAAGTGTGCGCCGCACACCCAATAGATTTTCTGTAAATTAATATTTAATTAACCCTTTGTCTCCATCTCTCAACTTTAGTCGAGACGAAAAAGATGCCCTAACCCTTAATTCCGCGTTCGACTGTTACATTAGTCGAAATGAGAAATGAGCTACTTCATTCAGTTGTTCGGATTGGTTCCTTATATGAGGACGTTATTGCTCACTAATTTTTCTCCAAAAAGAAGACGAGTTTATGTGTAAATAAGTTCGATGCTTAAAGGAACCTGTAGGAAATTGGTGTTAGATTTTTTACAGTTCACCTAATTTCTCCAAGTGTTTATTGTAATATTGAGGTGGACTGCGTATGCTTACCATATTAGTATTAAGATTTATTAATAACTAAGTTAACATGAATTTCAGTTATTAATTTTACTCCACATGATATTCCGCACATCCAATTCACACACTCACCATCCGCCACTGATATATATATATATATTATATATATATATATATATATATAATACAGGGTGGGCGGAAAGTAGCTCCCTATTTTGGATTGGTAAAAAAATACGTATATTATCCATTTATTTCAGAAGAAATAATATGAAAAGGTAGGCATACATGGTAGGTTTTCTCTAAAATTCAATGTGGGCTCCAACTCTTTCCCCAGCTTCTGGAGCCGCCCAGGAATGGCGTCCACTGACTTTAGCAGGAACTCCGGCGGGATGGAGGCATGACTTCCCGAATTCGGTCCTCCAGTTCTTCCAATGTCCTCGGTTTGGTGCGGTTAGACTTCTTCCTTTACCCACCCCCAAGAAAGAAGTCGCACGGTGTCAAGTCGGGGCTCCTAGCTGGCCATTGATGTGGACCACGACGACCCATCCAACGCCAGGGAAGTGGGCATCCAGCCACTCACGGACAACAAGAGCGAAGTGCGGAGGGGCGCCATCTTGCATAAATATCAGATCGTCGATGTTCTCCCATGTGCTGACAACCGGCCAGACCTCGTTTCGCAACATAGCAAGGTACCGCTCAGCATTCATGGTGTTGCGCAGAAGGAGGGCCCACAACCTGATCTGAGGTCATACCACACCACACACGTTACACTGAACCGATTCTGTCGTTTTTCAGCGGTAACCGTGCGACTTCTTCTTTGGGGGTGGGTAAAGGAAGAAGTCTACCGCACCAAACCGAGGACATTGGAAGAACTGGAGGACCGAATCGGGAAGTCATGTCCTCCATCCCGCCGGAGTTCCTGCTAAAGTCAGTGGACGCCATTCCTGGGCGGCTCAGAAGCTGGTGGAAAGAGTTGGAGCCCACATTGAATTTTAGAGAAAAACCTACTATGTATGCCTACCTTTTCATATTATTTCTTCTGAAATAAATGGATAATATACATACGTATGTTTTTACAATCCAAATAGGGAGCTACTTTCCGCCCACCCTGTATATTATATATATAATATTAGGAGAAATCCAATGACAAGGAGAAATGTAAATGCATGAAAAGTCTTCTTTAATGCGCAAACGTTTCGAGCAATACGCTCATCTTCAGGCTGTTTAATAACAATGTGAAATTAAAATCAATATTGAATGAAAAACAAAACAGAAAATTTCTATAACCTATTCGTAAAGACAAATTTTAAAAGACTGAGAAAAGAGGGTTAAATTCTAAGTTATACAGATTTACATATAAAAATTAAGAAGTTATTTTTAAATACATGTAGTAAATGTGAAATTAATACACTGGAAAAATTACCAATAGTACACTGGAACAATGGAACTATCTACCTTACACTGCAGTATCCGAGGCTGACTAATTTGAGCAGAGACAAAGAACGGGAAACACGAGAGATGGCGAGGGCGATTGGGGAAGGAGGGATTATAAGGAATTGGGGAAGGAGGAGGGATCATAGCAAATTGAGAGGGACGGCCGATGAGTCAACATTCAGACTAGGGGACAATGCTTTAATGAACAGCGATTCTAAAATTCTTAGTGAGTTGGGACAAGTATTACAACCAAGAATTTTAAAATTGTCTAAAGTGACATCAATTTTACATTTAATGCTGTGTTCACGAATACTCGAGGCTTCTTTAGTTTTTAAAATTTTACCTGTTCGGCCACTTATTCCCATATGCGAATAAAATCTAGCCCTGAGAGAGCGAACAGTGCTGCCGATGTAATTCCCAAGGAGACACCTGGGGCAGGTAAATAAATATACAACACAGCATTAAATGTAAAATTGATATCACTTTAGACAATTTTAAAATTCTTGGTTGTAATACTTGTCCCAACTCACTAAGAATTTTAGAATCGCTGTTCATTAAAGCATTGTCCCCTAGTCTGAATGTTGACTCATCGGCCGTCCCTCTCAATTTGCTATGATCCTCCTCCTTCCCCAATTCCTTATAATCCCTCCTTCCCCAATCGCCCTCGCCATCTCTCGTGTTTCCCGTTCTTTGTCTCTGCTCAAATTAGTCAGCCTCGGATACTGCAGTGTAAGGTAGATAGTTCCATTGTTCCAGTGTACTATTGGTAATTTTTCCAGTGTATTAATTTCACATTTACTACATGTATTTAAAAATAACTTCTTAATTTTTATATGTAAATCTGTATAACTTAGAATTTAACCTCTTTTCTGTCTTTTAAAATTTGTCTTTACGAATAGGTTATAGAAATTTTCTGTTTTGTTTTTCATTCAATATTGATTTTAATTTCACATTGTTATTAAACAGCCTGAAGATGAGCGTATTGCTCGAAACGTTGCGCATTAAAGAAGACTTTTCATGGCATTACATTTCTCCTTGTCATTGGATTTCTCCTAAATATTAAATTGAAGCTCTGTAGAAGCAACCCGCATGACTATATATATATATATATATATATATATATATATAATATAAACTTGTCTACAATGGACATGAGATTCTTCTGTATAGAAAGTTTAAACAACTGCATGGAATTTGCAAAATGTAGTGATACAATCACTAAATTAGTATATGCAACTGCTTGTATAATAGATATTAGGGTGTCAATTTTGGGGGTGAAATGACTAAATTGAAAATCATGTGATTTGGTAGCAATTTAATGTAATCATTTGGCATACAAAATAATATCCTTGCTTCAAAAACAATAAAAAATAACTCCTACCTACATCAATTTTAATTCAAAAATTCCATTTTTCCGTAAATTCGTAACAAAATAACAAATGTGCGCAAACATCCTATCAACATTTAAAGTGGCAATAAGATATCATTCAGAGTCTTTATTTGAAAGTAACCAATGCAGTCATGTCCTTTTTGCTGCGGTTCCTTGACATCAGCATTCGGCTTGCTACTTGCGCTTTGATGTAGCCTTCTCGCTTCTCGTGACTGTAAACTTGACTAGCCGCTTCTGTGACCATTTTCACACATCTCTCCAGTCTCCACACTCTGAGTGTGAGAAGGCCACCTTGGCACTTGCATTGGGGCCTCTTTAAGTTGTGTTAAATCTTTGTTTGTTATACATGTTGTCAGTGGTGGCTCCAAAACTTCCGAACTCAAGTTAACTAATTCTGACAATTTCGTGGCATTGACGTTTATCGGAGGTACCTTCCTTGTCTGAACAGAGCAGTCTCCCAGCTGGTCATCATCTAGTGATGTTCCTCTAAGCTTCAGAATGATTTCCACAGCCTCAGTTCGCTCTTTGGTACATTTGCTGCAGAGTATTGCTTGCAAAACTGCCTCTGGCCTAGCATACCAAGCGGACCTTCTCACCACAGGTAACACGATGTCCACCACTACTTTCCTTTGGGTTCTCAGTAGCTGTAATTGAAACAAGATGTGGTTGGGCCCCTCCATCCACATTGGATTAAGTTTTACATTGAACCAGTGAGGAAGATAAAACCCAATAATAAATTCAACAATCAACATCAAATTCTGTAGCATTTTGCCCTTCAGTGCATGTTTGGAAACCTAAATCTTGCAGAAACGAATCGCTGTAGTTAACCAACGACTGTGACTTACTGGTCCAATCTCCAAGAGAGCCAGATTTTGAGGGAACTCTCCTGATCTGATTGCTTGAACAATACGATAAGCGATTTCAAAATGATTGGTTTCCTGTTAGGTTTACAAGGAGGGTTTACTAAATATTCATGTTTTCTTTGCCTGTGGGATAGCAGGGCTTTAACTGAGCACTATAAAACAGTTCAGTGGCCTCCACGTGAAGGACTGCAACCAGGAAAGTACAATGTACTCAGGGAACCTTGTGAAGCCTGACATAGTTCTGCTACCCCTCTCCATATTAAGTTGGGTCTAATTAAGCAGTTTGTAACTGCGCTAGATTTTGGAGGGAAAGTTTTCCAACAGATTCGGGTCATGTTCCCTAAACTCTCTGAGGCCAAAGTCAAGGCTGGCATCTTTGTAGGACCACAAGTCAAGGCGCTGTTGAATTCAAAGAACCTTGAAGCCAAGATGACTCCGATCGAAAAAGAGGCTTGGTGTGCTTTCCGTGATGTGGTTCGTGGGTTTTTAGGCAACCACAAAGCACCAAACTATAAGGAGTTAGTGTCAAACTTGATTAAGTGCTATGGCAAAATGGGGTGCCGTATGTCTTTAAAATTACACTATCTGCATTCACATCTAGACTTTCTTCGTGATAACCTGGGCGATGTGAGTGAAGAACATGGCGAAAGATTCCATCAAGATATTCAAACGATGGAGAAAAGGTACCAGGGCCATTGGATGCTTCCATGATGGGAGACTACGTATGGTCGCTGATCAGAAAGGATAAGAATGTTCATACGCGGAAGTCGCGTTCTTCAGTGCATTTTTAAGGAACGCACACTGCATAACGAGGCTTGTTATTCTCTTATCGGTTCTCCTCATGATATATATTATATCCTTTGCACCATTTTGGGTTTGTCAAACAATTTTGGGCTCAATAAACATTAATTTCCAATAGTGTTTTTATTTTCAGAAAATTTATGTTAGCCTTCTTTATATACTTTGCCATATGAAAAGTGTGATAACCTATGTTTTTGAAACGGGTGATGATAGAGCAAAACTAATATCATTTTTGGAATCAGCGCCCAGAAATCATTAAGAAACGACAGAAAAATCACAATAAACAGAAAATTTTTCAAATTTTGTTACCCACTGTTATTATTATTATTATTATTATTATTATTATTATTATTATTATTATTCTCTTATTAATTAAAGTTTTTGTATGAGACAAATGTGATAAAACGGAGACAAACGAAACGTTTTGGTCGTTATGTGTAAATAACTATTGTGAGATCTTATTTCTATATTATTTAACTTTATTCTTATTATATGCTTATACTTTCCTAAATGCTTAATTTTTCTAGTATTGTAAAACATTATTATTATTATTATTATTATTATCATTATTATTATTATTATTATTATCATGATTATTATTATTTAGCAGATTAGTTGTGGTTAACTAGATGTGACTTCGTGCATCTTGGAAAATGAAACGACATTATCCATCAGGAGCTGAAAAACGGAAAAAGAAAATAGAGGAGGAGAAGCTTTCCAGTAGCACAGGTGAGATGTGCCACTTGTATATTCTTATGATTACAGTTCAGGCAACTAGGTTAGGTAGACCATCAAGCTAGGCAAGTGCTCAGGAATCGTGTAGAGTAAGCTAGTCTCTCTAATATTTATAATATTCCGAAATGTGAAATTTAATGGATCACATCACCTCAAATTCTGTTCACACAGATCAATTATCAAGCAAGATAAGAAAGATTATTTTAGCAAAATCTAACAGAATATGTAATGTTATGTTCTTCTCAGGAGCACTACTGAAATATTTGGAAAAGCCATCCTCAGCAAAGCCTGATGAGCATCATGAGCCAACAGCAGCACCATCCTCTATGCAACCTCAAACACCAGTAGAAGTAGAGCCTGATGAACCAACAAGTGGCCCATCTTCTGTTCAGCTTCAAACACCACACACAGGCATTTCTACTGAGCAACAAGAACCAAGATCTGCTCCACCGCTTGATCCGTATGACTGGCCAGTTGTCCTGTCAGATGCCTTGAAGACAGATCTGGTGTCTCGAGGACCATTTCAAATCAGTCCAGATTTCACATTCCCTAAAAGAGAGGACGGTAGAAGCTTTCATCACCATTACATGGACAGAACATTAATTAATGGGGAAAAAATAAAGTGAAGCTGGCTGATGTACTCTAGAAGGAATGATGCTCTTTATTGCTTCTGCTGCAAGGTGTTTTCAAGGAAGTCGTACAAACTAATTATGGATGGACTTTCAGACTGGATAAACGTTGGTTCGCTTCTGAAAGGCCATGAAAATAGTTCAGAACATGCAGATAACATGGCAACATGGAAGGATCTGGAACTGCGGCTAAAAACTGGAAGGACCATTGACCAAACTGAAATGTCATTAATGGAGGTAGAGCGAAGACGCTGGCGAGATGTTCTCACACGTCTTGTAAGTATAATCCAATCACTGGCAGAGAGAAACCTTGCTTTCAGGGGTCTTCCTCTACATTGTATAATCGAGACAATGGCAACTTCTTGAAGGAGGTTGAGCTGCTTGCCAAATTTGATCCAGTGATGAAACAACACATCAGCAGAGTCGAAAGTGGCCAATATAGTCGTTCATGTTACCGAGGAATCATTACTCAAAATGAGCTCATTGGGTCCATTAGTGGGAAGATCTTGGATGCCATTGTTGCAGAAATAAAACAAGCTAAATATTACTCACTCATTTTAGACTGCACTCCAGACATAAGCCACCAAGAACAGATGTCGATTATTATCAGAACTGTTAAAATGGGTGAAGTACCGGAAATAAAAGAATACTTCTTGGGCTTTCTTGAGGCTTCAGAAAGTACAGGCCTGGGTTTATCAGTTCTGATTCTGAAGAGACTAGATGAACTGAATATTCACTTTGATGACTGCAGAGGACAGTCATATGACAACGGAGCGAACATGAAGGGCAAGAACAAAGGTGTTCAGGCAAGGTTATTAGAGAAGAACTGTCGTGCACTCTATGTTCCATGTGGGGCTCACATTCTGAATCTTGTAATGGCTGATGCAGCTAAAGCTTCTGCAGATGCCATCAGCTTCTTTGGCAACGTACAAAAAGTGTACAACCATTTTGCAGCAGCTACACAGAGATGGACAATCCTAAGGAAGCACGTGAACATAGCACTTAAGTCTTCGAGTGAAACCAGGTGGGAGAGCCGGCTTAAGAGCATTGAGGCTGTGCGATACCAGAGCCACAACATCAGAGGGGCCCTGTTGGAAGTCAGAAACAATGCCACAGATGCCATAGCCAGGACTGAAGCACAAGCATTTGCAGAGGAGGTAGGGTCTTATCGCTTTCAGATTTGCACAGTAGTATGGTATGACATTCTTCATGCAGTTAACCATGTGAGCAAACTTCTGCAGTCTCCTACAATGCAGTTTGATGTGGCAGTCAACCTCCTCACAAAAACAAAAGACTCACTCACCAGCTACAGAAACACAAGTTTTGTTGCAGCACAAGTCGTAGCTAGGGACATATGTGAGGAAATGAATGTGGAGGCTGTGCTGAAGGAGAAGAGGCTCAGATCCACATAAAAGCACTTTGCTTACGAAGCTTCTGACGAACCAATTACAGAAGCCTTAAAGAGGCTGGAAGTCAAATTTTTCAATGTGGTGGTGGATTGTGCCATCGGGTCAATAAATGAGAGATTCAAAACATTAGATGATGTGAGGGACATATTTGGGATTCTCCTAAACTTCACCACAATGAACAAGGAAGATTTGTCCTACAAGTGTGAAAAGCTCTCTAAGATACTGAGCTCTGGAGCTGACTCTGACATTGATGGAAGAGAACTGGCCCTCGAAATTAAGAACTTGCCGACTTTACCTTCACACAACATGACTGCATTGGAGCTTCTTTCTTCATTCATCAGAAGCAACTGGAGGAACTATACCCCAATCTCTGGGTTGCACTAAGAATTGCCTGCACTCTACCTGTGACAGTAGCGTCAGCCGAGAGGAGCTTCTCTAAGATGAAGCTAATCAAGAACTACCTCAGATCATCAATGGGGCAGGATCGCCTCAGTGGCCTTGGCATCATAAGCATCAACCAGGACGTTGGCAGGGAGATTTCATATGATGATATTATTGATGATTTCTCCCAGAAAAAATCTAGGAGGCAAAAATTTTGATGATACAAACTGTTCTGTATAACTATTAGCTATTACACGATTGTATCGTAGATTTAGTAATTGTTTGGTAGTTGATAATTGCATTATTTTTTTATACATAGTTCTGTGTCATTTATTCTAAATAATGTATAAGCTAATTTTCAGGAATTTCATGAAGAGTATTTTTTCTGTTTGTCTTCTGAAAGTACATATTTGTTGTTTTGGACATAAATGTTTCATTAAAATTGTTTCATAATTGTTTTTTATTAACACCGCCATTTTAGGTATGTGTGTGCTGAGGTGATGTAGTAATGCGTGAGTTGGTGGATGGAGGGGTGGGGTCTCAAATGGTTATAGTGCTTAGGGCCCCCTAATGGCTAGAAACGGCCCTGTTCTCGATGATTCCAGTTCTGTTGGAAACGCTTGAAAAGGAGGATGTCGGGCCAAGAGGAGGGACCGTGGCATGTAGCGAAGACCTTTTCCGCCACAATCTCCATGACGTGCTAGCGGCACACGAGATTCAGGAGGCCTCTCCCAAAGTGAGGCTCGATGAGAGTACAAGACCCAATTCTATGGCCAGTGTTGCTTGCGGTGGTGTCGAAGAACATCCCATGGACGTGATCCTTGATTTCCCAGTCTTCGAAGTAGTCCATTACTGCATTCGCCATCGCTTTGCCTTTTCCAGATGAGAGCATCGGAACGTCAAGGAGCTTCGATCTTCCCTCCCCAGAGAAAACGACAGGAAGCCGATCAACATACTTCTTCCTAGTGAGAGCGGTAAGAAATTTCCCATACCAGTGGACACAAATTTGATCAGTTGGTTAACCAATGAGCCAAACTTCGATCACTTTGCGAATAACTGCTCTTGAAGTGTTAGCCAATGTACTGAAACTTACCTGCGAACAAGAAAAGTTTTCAAAACGTCACGTTCTTCTGCTAAGGTTATCTATGGGCAACTGAGGCTGCTTTCTCAAATTAGTGCGGGAAATTTGAAAATTACTATTTTCGCTATTATGGGCTTATAGAGTAAGTCTTCAGGTTCCATATGATGTCTTAAAATTATCCGATCGAGCTAAAATTTGGTGTATGATGTTTTTTCAACACGGAGAATAATATCAGGGGTAAGACATTTACCTTTACAATTTTTGATTTTATGGACTACCCTAATATATATACTGTGTGTATATATATGCTAGTACCAGAAGCGTAGCTCAGTGGGTAACACTGGTTCCTTATAAATGAAGTGAAAACACTGAAATCAGGGGTTCGACTCCCGATGCTGCTGGTAATAATATGCAAGGAGTCAGTACAATAGGTCGCATTTATGTGTTTTGAGCGCCGTACAGTTTCAAGCTTTCCTGACACATTATATATATATATATATAATTCAGTGGCGTGCATTCAGGGTAAGCTAGATAAGCGCCGCCTACTCTAATAAAAATCTTATTAAAGATATTAAAGACAGTACCGTATTTTTCAGAGTAGTCTACAATACATACCCACTAGTCAGGTATGGCGTTTATCATTATGTACTATAATTATATAATATGTACAAATTGTACATATAGTGCGTGTGCTCGCACGCAATATCGCTTACCCTGTAAACGTACGTACCCACCGCACGCCACTGATATATATATATATATATATATATATATATATATATATATATATATATATATATATATATATCAAAGATATTGACTTCTCCTTAGGGAAACGGAGCTTACAGATGAAAAGAAGGACCAACAAACAGCAAACATTTCCGTTTATTTTTTATACTTCAAACGTTTTTGACAAATCTTATGACAAAAGATTTATCGAAACGTTTGAAGTATAAAAAAAAATATATATATATATATATATATATAGAGAGAGAGAGAGAGAGAGAGAGATTAGGGTGGTTCACCCTAATATAGAGGAATTATTTTTTCGAATTGCCAGAAAGCTACTCAATGCAAAAACTCGGCTCCATCGAGTTTCTCCCCTTTCGAAGCCGACGGCCACTTGGCACACGCGGTTTTCCACTTCTGCAGAAGTGTGCATTGCCACTTCGTTAAGGGGTGGGTATCACTGTGGTCAACCGCTCATTGTCGCCTGATTTGACCGGCGGCAGCGGTGTCCTTCCATATGTCAGAAAACTATTTTCGGTGGTTTTGCACCAGGTGCAGCAGCTAATGTTGCTGCTCCTCATCCTTTGTTAAGACGCGTTGTAGTTTTGCATCAGAGTGACTCCTCCCTGTATTCAGTCATCTAATACACTTTGTGAAGAAGCGGTGGGATCTTGCATTTACGAACCCCTCCAGTGACTTCTGATGTATGCCTTCAGCCTGTTTGGCTTCGAACCGGGCTGGTGGTCGACCGTCACCTCCACCGCACTTCTGGAGTACCTGAGCCATTTTCCGTTTCCGGTTCTCTGGTGGTGTCAATTCCTCCGAAAAATATGTTAGTGCTACTAGCACTTCGCTGAGCTGCGAGGAGAAGTGCTTCATTGCAGTTGCCGCGGCAGAATCACTACTGAATTGACGGGGCGGTTCCTTTCGATGGTGTGAAGGAAGTGAAGTTGTTCATGGGAGCGGCAGCCGGCAGTGGTGTCTTGAACAACCGCTACGCAATTAAGGTGGAGTCCCGCAATATTGCTGTCTCTCGTTGATGCCAGATGGAAATACCCTCTGAACCGGCTTCATGGTGTTGACCTTGATTATCTAGATGACTTGGTAGTACGTACATGGTGCCATAAAGCGCACTTCGCGAGGGAGTGGCTCTCCGAAGAAGATCAGTTTTAGTTTCAACAAACTCCACGTCACCCAGCTTCGTTAGGCACGTGTGAAGGATTCTTCAGGATTTCACGTTTTCCGCTGCATATTCGTAGGCTTTCCTGTTAATGCAGTCCAATCTTGTTGAAACCGCTTGAAGAGGGAAATGTCAGGCCCAGAGCGCGCTTCTAAATATTTTCGGAACATGTCGTCTCCCACTACTTCTCTAACATGATACCAGCGGGCGATATAAAGCATGAACTTATCAGGCTTTTGCTCCAGTCGGACGCATGCCTCCTAACGTATTCACGCGAAACGCTTTTCGCTGGTTTCTCGCGTTTGGCGGTGGAAGGTTCTGCGCTTGGGTTTCTCTTCTCACTTTCATGTAGACATACTTGAATCATTTAGACTTTCTGGACCTGACCATGAACGACCGTTATCGGTCTGCGCGCTCATGCTTCTCAAGCTTCATATTTTTTCTCGTTAGTTTGGGATCAACTGAGTTCATGCCATAGTTTTCCTCAATGTCCATTTCTCAGAATCTTTGCGTGAGCAACTTTGAAAATTATCGCAAGCTTTACCTTTAATACCTCTTTGGCGTTCTTTGCCTCCGTCTGTCTGTTTTGTTCTTCTTTAGGCCCTGATACTTCTTCTGCAGCTTCTCTAAGTTCTCGATTACGTTTCGCCGAATAGTAGTGGGAACTCGTGCCTCCTGCAAGAATTTTTCTGCAGCTTTCACAATTGCTTTTCTCTTCAGTGGTAGTGAAAAAATAGTTGTAGGACCTGCTTCACTGTCGGAAGTTTATTTTCTGGTATGTAGTCAATTGGCTGGCCGAGCAACTACTGCGAAGTTCCGTGGTATTGCGAGTAGACTTAGATTTACCACTAGTTTGAGCCATTATGGAAACGTGTTCTCATTTCACTCGTTCAGTGAATACTGTTCAGTGATTCATCGCCCAGATCACGCGATAAGGAAAGAAACTTGGCAATCGTTGAGACACGTTTAAATGTTACTTGACTGATATGATATTCATATTGTAGTGGACTTACATGAATTTTAACTAAAACTGTTTACAAGGAAAATTAATGGTTCACTGATAAGAAACCTGCAATTAATAAATATACATGTGAATAAGCAGAAAAGAAAAAATAACGGGTTCACAACCTTGAACGGCTTCTTAACGTTTAAGTATTGAACAGTAATGGGCACTCTCTCAGATTAGTCCCACACTGGTTGCCTATAAGTAAAACCCCATAAAGTTAACTTCTAACCATTCTAAACTTATCGATGTAGCCACAGTATATGAAGAAGATAAAAAAAAACACTAATGTAAACGTTAACAAAATTAGTGCCACAAACGGACAATGTATAAACTAAGTAGATGACAGTTTATACGATATCCATGTAATTTAGAATAAAAATTTTGTCAATTACGTAGTTACAGCAAAAATACTAATAACAACAACACAAATATTACCGAAAAATAATTAATCAGTAACAGTATCACTACAACAATGTCAATAATTGATATCCAATAATCTCAATAGTACCAATCACATTAATAGTCATAACACCAATACTGATAGCATCAATAAAAGGAAGTTTAATCATACCTTAAGTATAGTTACTTAATAATCGAACACGAAAACAATCGTAATTTATAGGATCATAGAGGGGAATAGGTAACTAACCTCCTATACAAGGGAACCGGCTAGTCTTGACGTTGCAATTACCACTCGAATCGTAGAATAATAAATAGATTCACCAAAAAATGAACTACGTAGAAACCCTTCACTCTGTTAACGAATCCAGTAGTGTGGGCGCAAAAGGAAAGAGTGCAACGCAATTACAAATGTTGATCAATGTTGCAAAGGAAATGTTGCATAAGTTATGCAATGCAGGGGGAGGAAGAATGTTGCGAGATGTTATGCAACAATGGGTGTTGCAAGATGTTATGCAACAAATGGGAGAGGTGAATGTTGCAAGATGCTGTGCAATGAGGAGAGGGGAATGTTGCAAGAGCAACAACGGGTTATGCAACTTGGAGGCGGAGTTATCCCCGAAGAGAAAGAGAGAGGAGAAGGAGAGAGAGAGAGAGAGAGGAGGAGAGGTGTTCGCCTGGCAGGAGCCAAGCGCATATTAAGACTTCAACCGAGCGGCCGTTGTCTTAGTATGTTCCTAATCAGCCAGCTGGCTTAATCACCCATTTGGCTTATCTGGCTGAGTTGCCAGATTCCGCTATTTATTTAATTAAAGCATATATTCTGGCTTAATCCGCCAGTTGGCTTAACTCGTCAGTTGACTTAGAAGGCCTAACCGGCCATTTGGTATAATGAAGTAATAATAACGTTTATATATACACAACCAAAAGAATTAAATAAAACAACATCACATCACTCTGTTTATTTAGACGAATTATTGGATTGGCATAATCCTAGTCGGAGGTGTACGTGCATTTGTGTGCGTTTGTCCCGGTCAGCTGGCTTAAACTGCCAGTTGGCATAACTCGCCAGTTGACTTTGAAGGCCTAACCAGCCATTTGGTATAATTAAATAATAATAATAACGTTTATATATACATCCAAAAGAATTAAATAAAACACCATCACATCACTCTTTATTTAGACAAATTATTGAATCCAATTTCACGAAATATATTGAAAATAAATATACATTCCTATACAAGCGAAGGAATATATGCAATCAAAAATAATAATAACATAAGAATTACGAACGAGGACTATATATATAATAAAAAATAATAATAATATACAAACCCGGACCTATCCAAATTGTTCATTCCGTCGAAGGTCAAGCTTTTCACCGAGTCCTAGACCTACAGTTTAAAAGGGAATACTACTACAATAGATCTAGTTGGCCTGGTGAAGTAGTGAGTTGACTTCTTTTACTCTCCATCTCACAAGTACACCCGGATCATGGGGGATCTTCTTTTCTATTCCATGGAATTTTAGATCCTCCACTTTTCCGTACCGTAACAGTTGAATTTTATCAGTGTTAAGCTTCATACAAGAACCATGCAACATCTCCTAAAACTTACTACATCATTACCCCTAGCCCATCCTTTATGCATTAAAAAGTTCTACTTTATCGGCAACCTTTGATTAGCATCCCCCCCCTGGTTGTTCATCCCGGCGAAAGTGAAGCGTGTCACTCCACCATAGACCTACAGTTTAATGTTGAATGTTAAAACACTCCTTAACACAATAAAATCTAATTTCAGAATAAAAAAATTTTAAACAACCTAACCATACAAAATATCACTCGGAATTGTCCTGAAAATGAAAGAAAGAAATAAATAAACAAAAACAATCAGCCCACCTATAAAAATAAAAATTGATGAATATATATATACTGTATATATATATAAGAAGTAAAAAAAATTAATTTATGAAAAGAATTTATGAAAACATTTTCTGTATTTCAAAATAAGCAAAATCTTTTATAAAAATATAAAAAATGATTAATATATATATAAAAAGTAAAAAAAAATCAAATTAATTTATCAAAAGAATTTATGAAAACAATTTCTCTATTTCAATTAAACAAATTTTTATCTTTTTATAACAAATTTTGCTTATTTTGAAGTCTTGCACAATTTATATACGTTATATACGGCAAGAATAATAAACTTAAACAGTCTGAATTTGACCCATATAAATTAGTCTTTAACGATTACTTTCGACTTCAAACCTTTAAATTAACTTAAAATTATAAAGCGAACTAGAACTACAAAGCAATTCCTGTAAATCCATTATTTACATCCAGTCAAAAAATAATCTTAAAAACTCAAATAGATTCTGGAAAATTTTGCTACTTCTTTATTGAATCTCTTAGAATGCTCTAATATATATATATATATATATATATATATATATATATATATTATTACCTAAAAATGCGTCACCATATGCTCAAACATTTTAAACTTTACCGTATAAAAATGCATGTCACAATCTATTTAAACAACTAAAATAATCTAATTCATATAAGTGTAAAATTTATTTACTAATCATTATTATTATTATTATTATCATCATCACAATTATTACTAATTCAGAAAATGTAAACACAAAAAACTTTAAACACAAAATAGGTAGGCTTTTGACAGGAGTAATAAAAGTCGAAGGAAAGAAAAAGGAAACGAGACATCGGACGACCAACACCAATTGTTTTTTTTATTTCCTGTCCCTCTCTCCGACGGAACGAAACGAAATCTAAAGAAAACGGACTGAGGAAGGAATCATCGCGAAGAAAAAGGAAACAAACAACTCTCGAATTTTGACTCTAATTTTGACTCCACATTATTACGGCTTCGAAAGCGCCATCTTGAAAACAGTTCCAATGATTTGTTAAGGAATGAGAATCGAAATTTGCTTCAAAAATGGGTTAACACAACGACCTTACTCTTTAAATAATCGAAACAGAATATTTATTAATGCTATACTACGGGTAGCAACAATTTTGACCGAAATATAAGGCGACGTGGGAAAGTCCTTATATTTATATAAAGGAACACCGCTTGCCACCAAAATGTAGTAATTAAGACCTTTTAACCTTTCTTATGTTGCTTTTTTATACTATTTTCTCTTTCTTTATTCCATTTCTCTTTATCCTTTATTATTCTACACTCGCTTCGCTGTACTTTATAAATACGTGTAGACGCGACCGAGTGGAGGCCATTATAATTTGAACCGAGCATGGGGGACGGGGGGATTAATTATACACTCGATTAATACTTTACTAACTTTATTTTTACCGAAAACACTTTCAGATAAACGGAGTAATGTGAGGGGGAAATTAATGTTAACATTTTTGCCGGAGAGAGACATGAAATACTATTCTAAATTTACAATTACATCGTTACACACAAATACACCTTACTAACCCCTAGACCGTCCGATGACTAGGGGCTTTTCTACCCAGCCTCTAGCCTATGTTCAGTCGTTGCCAACTCGTATTTCTATATTTTTTAATACAACTATTTTTAATTTCTTATTTAATAAACTTAGTTGAGCATTACTAAATTCTTATAAACAAACATTTAATTCTTAATTTTACATTACTACACTCTTATTAACAAAACATTTAATTAAACATTATTAAATTCTTATAAACAAACATTTAATTCTTAA
This sequence comes from Bathynomus jamesi, assembly GCA_023014485.1. Classification (NCBI taxonomy): domain Eukaryota; kingdom Metazoa; phylum Arthropoda; class Malacostraca; order Isopoda; family Cirolanidae; genus Bathynomus; species Bathynomus jamesi. The sequence goes on from JAJOZX010001424.1 coordinate 58,844, forward strand.
TTAGACATTACTGCAAGAGGGACACTAACAAAATAGTCAGAAGACAACAATATAATCGTCCGGATTCGTCCTCTCAACCTACAATCAAGACCCAGCATCTTAGCACCAGGATATCTAGGCATCCATTTATCTACCACCCAACCAGACATTCGTTTTCAAGAGCTAAACACATTTTTATTCACACTCCGTCTAATTCTGCGTATTGTCAAAAACATTTAAAAACTTAAGAGATTGGGATCTATCAAACAATAAAGAATTATGAAATGCCTCGATATATATATATATATATATATATAGCGAGAAATAGGAGGACGAAAAGATGGTACATGTTTATTGACAGACGTTTCGGAAAAATTCAATTTCCATCATCAGTGCTAAAAATTTTAAAACAAGTAAAAATAAATAAGTATAATAAATAAACGAACAACAAATTAAAATGGCGCAACAATTAGCGAGAATCAAAAACAAGTTACAATGTATATTAGATTAAAAGATTAAAAGTTAAATATAAAGAATAAAAGTATGGATAATAAGTAAAATATAAAATGGTTTAGGTAAAACAGAATTGCAAAATTACTTACAATTAGCGAAAATTAAAAGCAAGTTACAATATGTATTAAATTAAAAGATTAAAAGTTAAATGATATAAAGTATAAAAGTATGGATGAAAAGTAAAATATAAAATGGTTTAAGTGAAACAGGATTGAAACCCTCCAAATCTGCAATAAGGGATTACTGCCACCTCCACAACCACCCGTTACTTTCCTCCAATTTCAAAATTATCAACTCAGCCAACCAACTAATCGACCTCCGCATACTTGAGTCCCTTTACATCCTTAGTATCCAGCCAACCCTCAACGATTACAGTTCCGCTTTCAATTTAAACATTGCCAAATAAACTTTCAAAAGAAATCCACTATCACTCCGCCCGACTCCATCGTCCCAATGGAATTCTTTCAACAGGCAACCATTCCCAACCTTCTGTATAATTAGTCTCATTACAATCTGGTAAGAAATTTTACAATCCTGTTTCACTTAAACCATTTTATATTTTACTTTTCATCCATACTTTTATACTTTATATCATTTAACTTTTAATCTTTTAATTTAATACATATTCTAACTTGCTTTTAATTTTCGCTAATTGTAAGTAATTTTGCAATTCTGTTTTACCTAAACCATTTTATATTTTACTTATTATCCATACTTTATTCTTTATATTTAACTTTTAATCTTTTAATCTAATATACATTGTAACTTGTTTTGATTCTCGCTAATTGTTGCGCCATTTTAATTTGTTGTTCGTTTATTTATTATACTTATTTATTTTACTTGTTTTAAAATTTTTAGCACTGATGATGGAAATTGAATTTTTCCGAAACGTCTGTCAATAAACATGTACCATCTTTTCGTCCTCCTATTTCTCGCTAAGTTACGCTTCCCTAAGAACAAACCATTCAACCAAGGTATATATATATATATATATATATATATATATATATATATATATTATATAATATCATTTAAAGGAAATTTCCTTGATCTGCCGAAACTGCTGAGGACTTTTAATGTAAATATCGCGTTCAGAAATTTAGATGTAATTAAGAATTCATTGATTAAAGACTACCCTTTAAGTAAACAGGGTTGTGTATATAAAATTCCATGCACAATATGTAATAAATTTTACATTGGTCAAACTGGCAAGACGCTTGACTTACGTATTAAGCAGCGCCCATTGACTGGAAAAATGCCTTCAAATTAAGTTTTAGTAAATCTATTGTTAGTAGAAATATACTTGAATCGAGTGTGATCAAGAATAATGCTGATTTGGTTCTTAATATTAGCCCTGGCCTTTATAAATCAGACTCGTACATTGTTAGAAAGGTGGTGTATTATTTTGACGCATTCTTGCCATAATTGTTTTCTTTAATTAAATAAATATTATTTTAATAATTGTTAACATTTTTATGTGTACATTTTAATTGTATTATTTCTTTATATAGTCTTTATGTACTTGATAGTTTATTAGACTTTTGAACAGGTTATCTATTGGAAAATTTTTTTAGATTGTTCTTAGATATTCGGAATACTCTGGAAGGAGCACGTGACGACAATTGCACCACGTCTTTTGTTTCCTTAGATTCTTGCCACTTAATTGCCTGTTTTAATTAAATACTATTTCTAATAACTGTTATAATAATTTTTGTTTTGTGTACATGTTTATTGTCTAATTTCATTTATATAGTTTTTTTTATGTATTCAATAATTTAGTAGCTTTAGATTAAGTTATCTATTGGAAAAAATTCTTTAGATTGTTTTATTGTTTTTTAAATTGAGTTGCCTATGTGTATTTAACTCATTTACTTGGTAAAGTCTGTCTATTTCTTTCTTGTCCCTCAAGATGTGAATATATCACGAAAGCGCTCGGATTTCGTGTTTCTGTTTCCTTTTCCCTGTGGTTGTTTGCTTATTAAAAAGATCACGTGTTGTTCTGTGATTTTATTGCATATATATAATCTACTAAGTCCTTTTTCATCCGGTAGTTAAAAGAATACATTCATTTTCACCTGTTCAGTCTCATTTGTTTAAGGTTCAAAATTGAGTGTCAAATGCATTTCAAGAGAGCATTTCCCTCCTCCGCCAAGCGGTCATGTTTGGCGGAGAGCGCAAGAGAGCAACTCGTTCCTCCACCAAGAGAGGTCTAGAGGCGGGACCACCAGCATGACCTCCGTGTGAAGAGAGACCGAGCAGAGGGGGACACTAACAAATGGTGAGAATGCAAAAAACTTCACTTTTTTCTAAGTGAAGGTCAAAATATGAAAATAAAAACCCACTCTAATAGACAGAGTTTATTTCCACAACAGTTTCGATGCCCACTGGCATCCTCCTCGGGTGGATACAGAAAAACGAATGAACCAAAACAAGAGGGAAAAACAGTCCAGGGACCGACCGTTAAGAAATTCGCACCTAGGTTAGATCCCATTCTCCCGACACCGGAAGGGCATTTTCATTAAAGGGACCCGCTTATAAGTACATTCGCACAAATTTAAAAACTATCTTCCTGTTCTAAACATATAGATTCTATTATTATTTTTTACATAATTACATTTATTATTAAATTTATTACATTGAATATTGCATTATTATTTATTACAGAAATTATAAATTTATTATTACATTGTTTATTACATTGTTGTTTATTATACAGAACTTATAAACCGAAAAACGAATGAAAAAGGCGAGAAGGAAACAATCCAGAGACCATTGAGAAATTCGCACCTAGGTTAGATACCGTTCTCCCGACACCGGAAGGGCATTTTATTACAGGGGTCCCGCTTATAAGTACATTCGCACAAATTAAAACTATCTTCTTGTTCTATACATACAGATTCTAATATTTTGACATAATTACTGCATTTATTATTGCATTTACATTTTTTTTTTAAACATTTATTATTATTACCTTTACCCTAATTATTAAATTTATAATATTACCTTTATTATTACATCTTTTGCATTTATATTTATTTCCACATTTATTACTTCCATTATTACATTTACTGAAAGCGAGTAAGGAAACAATCCAGAGACCTTTAAGAAATTCACACTTAGGTTAGAACACGTTCCCCCGACTCCGTAAGGGATTTTTTGACCAAGAATCTCATTAAAGGGTCTAACTTATAAATACCTTCGCACAAATTAAAATTATCTACTTTTTCTATACATACAGATTCTATTATTTTTCTTTTGACATAATTATTACATTTATAAAGTACCTTACTTGATTCCCAATCTATAGCATGATTATTTTGGCTGGCGTGATAAAAAATGGCATTATTAGTATTACAACTTCTGAAGGCATGTTTGTGTGCTTCAATACGGGTTTCAATATTTCTTCCAGTTTCTCTCACGTATACTAAATCACAACTTTTACAGGGAATGCTGTAGACACAGGATTGTTCCTCTTTTGCAACGTTATTCCTAACCAATTTACTTTTCACGGTAGACGAATATTTGAACGCCAAAGCAAACTTAAAATCTTTCGTCACCGGTTTTACTCTTTCTAAGCCGGCAATGTAAGGCAAACTTACTTATTGTTTTTGGTTAACTGAAGGTTCCCGAGGGGCATAAAAAGGTTTTCTGGCTTTAAAATACGCCTTTCTGATAAACCACTCAGGATATTTTAAATCCTTAAAAATTTTCCAAATCTTCGAATTTTCCGGGTCCAGCAAATGTGGACTACAAATCCTGAGTGCCCTTAGAAACATGGAAGAAATAATTGAGCTTTTAACCACTTCATCATGATATGAAAAATAATGAATGTACGAATTACAATGAGTAGGTTTTCTATAGACCGTGAAATTGGGCTTTCCGCTTTCGTTAATAACCAAAACATCTAGAAAAGGTAATTGTTTGTCGTTCTCCCATTCATATTTAAATTTAATGGAGGGAACAAGATTATTTAATGACTGAAAGAAAGTGTCAAAGTTGTTCCAGTGGTCAGACCAAAATGAGAAAATATCATCTACATAACGAAACCAAATTAGATTCCTGGGACATATTGTTTGCAACAATTCCGACTCATAATATTCCATGTATAATGTACTCAGTATTGGGGCTAAAGGGGACCCCATTCCCATACCAAAACGTTGCAAATAAAATTCTTCACCGAAGGAGAAGGCATTATTGGTAACACAGAGTTTTATCAGTTCTAAAAATACAGATGTGGGCATGCCTAGTTCTACGTTACATATGTCTTATCCAAATCCGAAAAGGAAGTTCTTAATTTAGGGCTGCCGTTTGCCCTTAAACCCGATAAAAACATTGTTTTAGATTTTGTGTCTTCCGTAGTTAATTCCAGGGTGGATATTCCGTGTTTAAATGGTTTGATTCTGAGCAAGTTTCTGGAACATTTCAACTCAATGGACTCTATTCCCAAAAAGATTCCGGTTAGCTTTAGACAAGCTCAGGAAGAACGAAGCAATATTTGTTACTAAGCGGACAAAAGTAACACTGTGGTTATTTTGGACAAGTGTGATTATAAACAAAAAATGGAAGCGTTACTTAGTGATGAATTCACCTACACCAAAGTGAGATCGTCCCCTAAAGCGTCTTTCTGCCGAATTCAACAAAACCATCAGGAACTTATTAAAAGATGTCCGGCGATTGATCCTAAAAATTTTACAGATTAACCCCAAACTCCCCACATTTACGGCCTACCCAAAACCCATAAGATTAATATACCACTCCGTCCCATTATTTCACACAGGGGTTCCTTTAGTTACAGGTTATCTAAATTTCTTGCAGATAAATTATCCCCATTAGTTGGTAAATTTTCAGGCTCGCACATCACTAATTCCTGTGACTTTATTAACAAAGTTATGTCCTTAGATTTAAAACGGGGAAGAATCAGTTTTGACGTTGAGTCCTTGTTTACGAAAGTTTCCATTGATGATGTACTTAGTTTTTTAGATAGAAAATTGCCAACATGTAACGTAGAACTAGGCATGCCACATCTGTATTTTTAGAACTGATAAAACTCTGTGTCCACCAATAATGCCTTCTCCTTCGGTGAAGAATTTTATTTGCAACGTTTTGTATGGGAATGGGGTCCCCTTTATCCCCAATACTGGTACATTATACATGGAATATTATGAGTCGGAATTGTTGCAAACAATATGTCCCAGAATCTAATTTGGTTTCGTTATGTAGATGATATTTTCTCATTTTGGCCTGACCACTGGAACAACTTTGACACTTTCTTTCAGTCATTAAATAATCTTGTTCCCTCTATTAAATTTAAATATGAATGGGAGAACGACAAACAATTACCTTTTCTAGATGTTTTGGTCATTAACGAAAGCGGAAAGCCCAATTTCACGGTCTATAGAAAACCTACTCATTGTAATTCGTACATTCATTATTTTTCATATCATGATGAAGGGGTTAAAAGCTCAATTATTTCTTCCATGTTTCTAAGAGCACTCAGATTTGTAGCCCATTTGCTGGACCCGAAAATTCAAAGATTTGGAAATTTTTAAGGATTTAAAATATCCGAGTGGTTTATCAGAAAGGCGTATTTTAAAGCCAGAAAATCTTTTTATGCCCCTCGGGAACCTTCAGTTAACCAAAAACAATATGTGAGTTTGCCTTACATTGCCGGCTTAGAAAGAGTAAAACCGTGACGAAAGATTTTAAGTTTGCTTTGGCGTTCAAATATTCGTCTACCGTGAAAAGTAAATTGGTTAGGAATAACGTTGCAAAAGAGGAACAATCCTGTGTCTACAGCATTCCCTGTAAAAGTTGTGATACGTGCGAGAAATTGGAAGAAATATTGAAACCCGTATTGAAGCACACAAATATGCCTTCAGAAGTTGTAATACTAATAATGCCATTTTTTATCACGCCAGCCAAAATAATCATGCTATAGATTGGGAATCAAGTAAGGTACTTTATAAATGTAATAATTATGTCAAAAGAAAATAATAGAATCTGTATGTATAGAAAAAGTAGATAATTTTAATTTGTGCGAAGGTACTTATAAGTTAGACCCTTTAATGAGATTCTTGGTCAAAAAATCCCTTACGGAGTCGTGGGAACGTGTTCGAACTAAGTGTGAATTTCTTAAAGTCTCTGGATTGTTTCCTTACTCGCTTTTAGTAAATGTAATAATGGAAGTAATAAATGTGGAAATAAATATAAATGCAACAGATGTAATAATAAAGGTAATATTATAAATTCAATAATTAGGGTAAAGGTAATAATAATAAATGTTTAAAAAATGTAAATGCAATAATAAATGCAGTAATTATGTCAAAATATTAGAATCTGTATGTATAGAACAAGAAGATAGTTTTAATTTGTGAATGTACTTATAAGCGGACCCTGTAATAAAATGTCCCTTCCGGTGTCGGGAGAACGGTATCTAACCTAGGTGCGAATTTCTCAATGGTCTCTGGATTGTTTCCTAATCGCTTTTTCATCGTTTTTCTGTTTATAAGTTCTGTATAATAAACAACAATGTAATAACCAATGTAATAATAAATTTATAATTTCTGTAATAAATTAATGCAATATTAAATGTAATAAATTTAATAATAAATGTAATAATTATGTAAAAAAATAATAATAGAATCTGTATGTTTAGAACAGGAAGATAGTTTTTATTTGCGCGAATGTACTTATAAAAAATGCCCTTCCGGTGTCGGGAGAATGGGATTTAACCTAGGTGCGAATTTCTTAACGGTCGGTCCCTGGACTGTTTTTCCCTCTTGTTTTGGTTCATTCGTTTTTCTGTATCCACCCGAGGAGGATGCCAGTGGGCAGCGAAACTGTTGTGGAAATAAACTGTCTATTAGAGTGGGGTTTTATTTTCAAATGGTGAGAAGACAACAATAGGGCATTTAACACCGAGAAATTTCAACTCTAGGGTTATGGTAGAAATGAAGAAATTAGACTGTATATTAGGCCAGATGAGCCGGGTGTACATGACTATGTGCGGTGGAGAGCGCGAGAGAGCAACTTGCTCCTCCACCAAGCTGTCATGTGTGATGGACAGCGCAAGAGAGCAACTCGTTCCTCCACCAAGACAGGTCTAGAGGAGGGACCACCAGCTTGACCTCCGTGTGAAGAGAGGCCGAGCAGAGGGGGACACTAACAAATGGTCAGAAGACAACAATAGTGCATTTAACACCGACAAATTTCAACTGTTGAGATATGGTAGAAATGAAGAAATTAGACTGTATATTAGGACAGATGAGCAGGGTGTACATGACTCTGTGCGGTGGAGAGCGCAAGAGAGCGTCTCACTCCTTCACCAAGCCAATCCTAGACGCAGGGACCACCAGCTCGACCTTCGTGTGAAGAGAGAACGACACGCGTAAACGCATCGTGGCACACACACACATTTTATTCATGTAGTTAACCGTGATTCACTGTCGTCAATTGAGTTAACATGACCTACTAATTGTTACCATCATGCACTTATCCGTGATCGTGGCATGGAGTTAACCGCGACTTGGAGGTGTTTACATTCGCGGGTCCCTCCCGCCATACCGCCACAATGCCCCTCAGTCAGTGTCTCTCAGCGCGACCAAAGGCAATATTACAAACGAAATTATCAAAGACGCAAAGAGAAAAATCGGCGAGTGGTACCAAACCTCAAACTAAACCCAATAACCATAGACACTGATATCACCTAGTAACACGCGTTCATTAGTTGCGGGACTATTTACCGAACTTTTTGATCACACCTCGTATATATAAGATCTACTAAGTCCTTTTTCATCCGGTAGTTAAAAGAACACATTCATTTTCACCTGTTCACTGTTCAGTCTCAATTGTTTAAAGTTCAAAATTGAGTGTCAAACGCGGTGCAAGAGAGCAATTCCCTCCTACACCAAGCGGTCATGTGTGACGGAGAGCGACTGTTAATTTTTATAGAAAACAGAGTTAAATACATTTTTACATTAAATTGTCTTCGCATCCACGTTACTTTACCTTTACGTGAGACGAGAAGGAAAGGAGGCAGGTACATGAAAGGGTACCATAGGAATGCGTCGTTTGACCTATATAGCAGCGAGGGAACACCCATGAACCCATGATGTGTGTGTGTGTGTGTGTGTGTGTGTGCCGTCTTCAGTTTTTTACTCTCTCTCTGTATATATATATATATATATATATATATATTATATATATATATGAAAATTATTTCACGAAAGTAACACGTGAAAAATATTTATAATGAATAAAACACGAAGGAAAGGAAACACAGAGTGGTGCTCAATCGTTTGCGTCTAATGACATCCTCAGGAACACTCAGTGTTCCTGAGGATGTCATTAGATGAAAGCGCTTGAGCATCACTCTGTGTTTCCTTTTCTTCGTGGTTTTTATTCATCACATATATATATATATATATATATATATATATATATATATATATATATATATATATTTCATCAATTTCATTTGTTGAGTACTCTCAATGTGTGTGGGGTGGGTGGGGGTAGGGGGCTTATCGATGTTTATTGAAGCTGAAAACATGAATTGATAAGCAGTTATGTTTTAGCTTTAAGGCAGATCATGTCTTCCCTTTATGATGATGTTTATAGGGTGAAAAAATAAATATTAATCTCATAGAACATTTATATTGTTTATTGTCATTTTAAATCAAAGAACGAATGTAAGGAGAAGCACAGCGAGACCTGCCTCCTTTCCTTCTCATCTCACGTAAAGTAACGTGGATGCGAAGACAATTTAATGTAAAAATGTATTTAACTCTGTTTTCTATAAAATTAGCAGTCGCTCTCCGTCTCACATGACCGCTTGGTGTAGGAGGGAATTGCTCTCTTGCAACGCGTTTGACACTCAATTTTGAACTTTAAACAATTGAGACTGAACAGGTGAAAATGAACGTGTTCTTTTAACTACCGGATGAAAAGGACTTAGTAGATCTTATGTATATATATATATATATATATATATATATATATATATATATATATATCGAAGCATTTCACAATTCTTTATTGTTGGATAGATCCCAATCTTCTACGTTTTTAAATGTTTTTGACAATATGCAGAATTAGACGGAGTGTGAATAAAAATGTGTTTAGCTCTTGAAAACGAATGTCTGGTTGCGTGGTAGATAAATGGATGCCCTAGATATCCTGGTGCTTAAGATGTTGGGTGTTGATCGAGGTTGAGAGGACGAATCCGGACGATGATATTGTTGTCTTCTGACCATTTTGTTAGTGTCCCTCTTGTAGTAATCTCTAATTAAGAATTAAATGTTTGTTTATAAGAATTTAATAATGTTTAATTAAATGTTTTGTTAATGAATTTAATAATGTTCAATTAAGTTTTATTAAATAAGAAAATAAAATGGTTGTATTAAAAAATATAGAAATACGAGTTAGCAACGCCTGAACATAGGCTAGAGGCTGGGTAGAAAAGCCCCTAGTCATCGGACGGTCTAGGGGTTAGTAAGGTGTATTTGTGTGTAACGATGTAATTGTAAATTTAGAATAGTATTTCGTGTCTCCAGCAGAAATGTTAACGTTAATTTCCCCCTCGCATTACCCCGTTTATTTGAAAGTGTTTTCGGTAAAAATAAAGTTAGTAAAGTATTAATCAAGTGTATAATTAATCCCCCGTCCCCCATGCTCGGTTCAAATTATAATGGCCTCCACTCGGTCGCGTCTACACGTATTTATAAAGTACAGCAAAGCTAGTGTAGAATAATGAAGGATAAAGAGAAATGGAATAAAGAAAGAGAAAATAGTATAAAAAAGCAACATAAGAAAGGTTAGAAGGTCTTAATTACTACATTTTGGTGGCAAGCGGTGTTCCTTTATATAAATATAAGGGCTTTCCCACGTCGCCTTATATTTCGGTCAAAATTGTTGCTACCCGTAGTATAGCATTAATAAATATTCTGTTTCGATTATTTAAAGAGTAAGGTCGTTGTGTTAACCCATTTGCAAGCAAATTTCGATTCTCATTCCTTAGCAAATCATTGTAACTCTTTTTCAAGATGACGCTCTGAAGCCGTAATAATGTGGAGTCAAAATTAGAGTCAAAATTCGAGAGTTGTTTGTTTCCTTTTTCTTCGCGATGATTCCTTCCTCAGTCCGTTTTCTTTAGATTTCGTTTCGTTCCGTCGGAGTGAGGGACACGAAATAAAAAGACGAAAATTGGTATTGTTCGTCCGATGTCTCGTTTCCTTTTTCTTTCCTTCGACTTTTATTACGCCTGTCAAAAGCCTACCTATTTTGTGTTTAAAGTTTTTTGTGTTTACATTTTCTGAATTAGTAATAATTGTGATGATGATAATAATAATAATAATGATTAGTAAATAAATTTTATACTTACATATATGAATTAAATTATTTTAGTTGTTTAAATAGATTGTGACATGCATTTTTATCAGGTAGGGTTTAAAATGCTTAAGCGTATGGTGACGCATTTTTAAGTAATAAAATATATATATATATATATATATATATATATATATATATATAAATAAAAGATTCAATAAAGAAGTAGCAAAATTTTCCAGAATCTATTCGAGTTTTTAAGATTATTTTTTAACTGGATGTAAAAATGGATTTACAGGCATCGCTTTGTTGTTCTAGTTCGCTTTATAATTTGAAGTTAATTTAAAGGTTTAAAGTGGAAAAATAATCGTTAAAGACACTAATTTATACTGGGTGAAATTTGGACTGTTTAAGTTTATTAAAACTTACCGTATATAAATTGTGCGAGACTTTAAAATAAGCAAAATTTGTTATAAAAAGATAAAAAATTTGTTTGATTCAAATAGAGAAATTGTTTTCGTAAATTCTTTTGATAAATTAATTTTTTTTTTACTTTATATATATATATATATATATATATATATATATATATATATATTCATCAATTTTATGTTTATATGTGGGCTGATTGTTGTTTATTTTTTCTTTCTTTCATTTTCAGGACAATTCTGAGTGATATTTTGTATGGTTAGGCTGTTTAAATTTTTGTTATTCTGAAATTAGATTTTATTGTGTTAAGGTGTGTTTTAACATTTTATTTTAGATGTGATTCGGATTCAACTTTAAACTGTAGGTCTAAGGTGGAGTGACACGCTTGACTTTCGCCGGGATGAACAATCAGAGAGAATGGTAATCAAAGGTTGCCGATAAAGTAGAACTTTTTTAATGCATGAAGGATGGGCTAGGGGTAATGATGTAGGAAGTTTTAGGAGATGTTGCATGGTTTTTGTATGAAGTTTAACACTGATAAAATTCAACTGTTACGGTACGGAAAAGGGGAGGATCTAAAATTCCATGGAATAGAAAAGATCCCCGATGATCCTGGTGTACCTGTGAGATGGAGAGTAAGAGAAGTCAACTCACTACTTCACCAGGCCAACTAGATCTATTGTAGTAGTATTCCCCGTTAAGCTGTAGGTCTAGGACAGGGTGCTTGACCTTCAACGGAATGAACAATTTGGATAGGTCCGTGTTTGTATATTATTATTTTTATTATATATATATAGATATATACACTCCTCGTTCGAAATTCTTATGCTATTATTATTTTTTATTGCATATATTCCTTCGCTTGTATGGGAATGTATATTTATTTTCAATATATTTCGTGAAATTGGATTCAATAATTTGTCTAAATAAACAGTGATGTAATGGTGTTTTATTTAATTCTCTTGGATGTATATATAAACGTTATTATTATTATTTAATTATACCAAATGGCTGGTTAGGCCTTCTAAGTCAACTGGCGGGTTATGCCAACTGGCGGTTTAAACCAGCTGACAGGGACAAACGCACACATATGCACGTACCTTCCGACTAGGATTATGCCAATCCAATAATTCGTCTAAATAAACAGAGTGATGTGATGTTGTTTTATTTCATTCTTTTGGTTGTGTATATATAAACGTTATTATTATTTCATTATACCAAATGGCCGGTTAGGCCTTCTAAGTCAACTGTCGGGTTAAGCCAACTAGCGGTTTAAGCCAGCTGACGGATTATGCCAACTGGCGGAAAGCAAGAATATATGCTTTATTTAAATAAATACCGCAATCTGGCAGCTCAGCCTTCTAAGCCAACTGGCGGATTAAGCCAGAATATATGCTTTAATTAAATAAATAGCGGAATCCTGCAACTCAGCCAGATAAGCCAACTGGCTGATTAGGAACATATTAAGACAACGGCCGCTCGGCTGAAGTCTTAATATGCGCTTGGCTCCTGCCAGGTGAACACCTCTCCTCCTCTCTCTCTCTCTCTCTCTCCTTCTCCTCTCTCTTTCTCTTGGGGGATAACTCCGCCTCCAAGTTGCATAACCCCTTGTTGTTCTTGCAACATTTCTCTCTCCCCCTTCATTGCACATCTTGCAACATTCCCCTCTCCCCTTTGTTGCATAACGTCCTGCAACATTCCCCTCTCCCCCTTTATTGCATAACTTATTGCAACATTCCCCCTACCCCTTTGTTGCATAACATCTTCCAACATTTCCCTCCTCCTGTGTTGCATAACTTTTGCAACGTTTATCAACATTTGCAATTGCATTGCACTCTCTGCTGTTGCGCCCATTCTACTAATCCAAAGACTGATATAATTTATGGTTTATGATTTTTATATCATAAACTCTAAACCTTTGTCACAATGTTGGTTAACTAATATCATGTATAACTGCATAATTAGGGCCTATATCTTCATAGGAGGAAAGTAGAGTTCTTTAGTTTTAGTTAAGAGGTTTTTACGTCATTATTTCTGATGGTGAATTATCGTCGATATGTATGCATGACTTTCATTCATTTTTGTTTGATTTTCTTCAGTTGTTAATTTGTTTCCGAAATTGTTTTTCAGACGTTGGGAATTTGGGCCTATTGTAATGATCATTCAGCATGTCGAAGAAAGGGGGATGTTTTGTTTCATATCACAGTTTAAAGACAGGAAGGAAGAAATTCTCTATTTGAATTGCATGCTGTTTTTGCTGTTTTTTTTAATGTGCAGTTGCGCTCATTATTCTTTGGACACTCTTGAGAACAGATAGCGACATTTGGCATATATTTCTTGTATGTACTACAAACGGTTGTAACATTTTATGAATGAATCTGAGGTTTAGCGCTGATTGGTTAGTTGACTCATTGCCAAATGTCTTTATAACATAATTATTTCCATTCAGATACATATTAAATTTTAATAACATTATGACATTACCAGATTGATGGGTATCTGTCGGTTTCATACGTCACTGCTTAGAATATCTTCCAATTGGCAAATAGACGACAGCTGAATGGATACTACTTGTATGGCATTGTTATATCCGGAGCAAATGCTATTTCTAGATCAGCAACACTGATATAGTAATAAACAGTCACTGAGAGAAATATTATTTAGAAACGAAGAATGTTTTATATTGAGGCAGCATCATAAATGCATATAATTGTTTTATTGTTTTGTATTAATAAGTCCCATGTTATAACTTAAGTGTTGAACCACTACAGCTGACTCTTGCGCGGTCTTTCACCTCAAAAAAAGAATTACAGAAAATGAGACTATTACAGTGATTCATATCAATAAACATAGAGCCATTTAAATGATGATATTTGACAATTTTGCGAAGGTGTTACAAATTCATAATTATCATTGTATTTGAGAGATATTTCATACATGAACACAACAAATTTAATATCTTGTCCAGCCACCGTTGTTGTTTATGACTTCCTGCAGTCGATGTGGTACAGAAGCATATTTAATACTCAGCCATGGTATCTAAGGAAGAGGACATTCACTTATTACGCCCCGAAAAGCAGTGACTCACCTGAACTGAAAGCAAAATTCCTGAAAATGCGGCAAGATCTTATTCTGAAGTTTGGATTTGCAGAGAAAAAAATAGACGTTTTGGGCAAAGGTGGATGGAGAGTATCCTTTGCTTGCTGAAGATGCGAAGACAGTGCTGATGATTTTTGCGACAAGTTATCGTTGTGAGGCAGTCTTTTTAGCAATGACGGTCATAAAGAATAAACTGCGAAATCGGCTGCACATTAAAACGATTTAGCTGCACCTTGAGCAAAAGTGAGCCTAGAATTCAGGCATTTGTTCAGCAGAAACAGTTGCATCCCTCGCACTAGACAAGTAGTTGATGGTGACACGTTTTGCTTCCTTCCTATGTAATGTAGCCATTCTTTGACCAATGTCATGTGTGTTTAACTTATACATAAGGCACTGTACATATAGAAATACGATACGAGTATTATGTTTATAAAATTTGAATAATAATTCTCATGATCAGTAAAATGAAGTTTCCGGTGCTTTTGCAGGGGGTAATTTCCATTTGCCAATTAACGAAAAGGGGTAATCACAAAAAAAGTTTGGGAACTGCCGGTGTAGCAGCTCAATAACCATTTTCGAAACTGTTACCGCATTCCAACAATTCCACCCGACTTTTAACATATCACTGACACAACATGACCTCATGACAGAGGTGTTAACAGGTATGGTGGCTGAAAATAAGCTCACATTATTCCTGAATCTCATCGAAGCAACTACTCTGCAGAATGGATTATCATCAGCAGAAAATTGCTGAAAGGGGAAGAATCATCGGCATGAAGGAGAGTGGGCTGTCTTCAACTCAAATTGCAAGAGAACTTGGAATTTCTAGGAATACTGTTTGTATATGGTTGAAGAGGTGGCAAGAGGAAGGGAATCTACGAGATCACCGCAGAACGGGGAAACCTCGACTGACAACTGCTGCAGATGATCGGAGGATCTGCAATGTTGCCGAAGCCCATCCCGTTAACAATGCTCTTGCCATTAGAGAACAATTGCAGCTTGATATTTCAGCAATGACAGTAAGGCAGCGGCGGCTTAGTTGGGTTACACCATCAGACCCCGGCTATCAAGGAGAAGTTAAATCAGCAATATCGAGAAAATAAACTTCGATTTGTTCAGCAACATGTTGACAAAGGACTTGACATTTGGAGCCGAGTGATATTTACCGACGAAAAAACCTTTTCCTCCACATCCCATGACTGTCTTCATTGTTGGAGGATGAATAATACTCGATATGCTCAAGAGCAGATCTATGAGGAAGCACGTAGCGGTCAGTTACCTGTAACATGTCGGGATGGATTCATCTGCATGGTGTAGGAGAGCTCACCAAAATAGAAGGGAAGTTTATTGCAGACCAGTATAGAGAAATTTTCGAAGAGGTTATGCTTCCTTCTGTGCGTGTATATGCTCTGCCATTTCCTGAGCGAATCATTTTTATGAAAGACAGATCCCCAATTCACACAGCACGGATCGTCACACGCTGGTTCTCTGAGCAATGAAATATAGACCTTCTGGATTGGCCAAGTAAGGGTTGTGATATGAATCCCATCGAGAATATATGGGTCAATATTGTAAATGTGTGGGAAACCAGCGGACGAACGAACAACGGACAAGTTTTTACAACACACATTTAGTGAGTGGGAGGTGCTGAGGAGGAATCAACAGTTGGTACATAATTATGTTGCTTCTGTGCCACATCGACTGCAGGAAATCATAGACAACAACGGTGGCTGGACAAGATATTAAATTTGTTGTGTTCATGTACAAAATATCTCTCAAATATAATGGTAATTATGAATGTGTAATACCTTCGCAAAATTGTCAACTATCATCATTTAAATGGCTCTGTTTATTGATATGAATCACTGTAATAGTTTCATTTTCTGTAATTCTTTCCTTTGAGGTGAAAGACCGCCAAGAGTCACAGCTGCAGTGGTTCAACACTTAAGTTATAACATGGGACTTATTAATACAAAACAATTATATGCATTTATGATGCTGCCTCAATACAAAACATTCTTTCTAAACAATATTTCTCTCAGTAACTCTTTATTACTATATCAGTGTTCCTGATCTTGAAACAGCATTTGCTCCGAATATAACAATGCCATACCAGTAGTATCCATTCAGCTGTCGTCCATTTGCCAATTGGAAGATATTCTAAGCAGTGACGTATGAAACCTACAGATACCCATCAATCTGGTAATGCTATAATGTTATTAAAATTTAATATGCATCAAAGCATTGTTTTTTCATTCATAATTCCCCTATATATGTATTTATATATATCAGGTTTTTGCTCTGTCTTGGTTATAACACAAAATAATATCTGATTCTATGTTCACTATTAAATGTAAATAAATTAAGTAAATGAATCAATTTAGAATTTTCTCAGGGAGCAATAATGCCTACCAACGGCTCTGTTCGTTCAGGATAACAGGCTTGCCAATACCATGAACATTGTCATCACGTTCGAAGGTTTTTATTTTAGTTTTTACAGGACCATTTTTTATTCACTTCATTGTTAATATATTATATATCCCCTTTTTTAATTTATATTTAATTATTCATTTTTGTTTCCTTAGTAATATGTAAACCAGAGTGATGAATGGAAATAATTATGTTCTAAAGACATTTGGCAATAAGTCAACCAATCAGCGTTAAACCCGAGATTCATTCATAAAATGTTACAACCGTTTGTTGTACACACAAGAAATCCAGCATATGCCAGGTTTCGCTCTCTGTTCTCAAGAGTGTCCAAAGAATAACACTGGGTAACAAAATTTGAAAATGTTTCGGTTTATTGTGATTTTTCTGTCGTTTCTTAATGATTTCGGGGCGCTGATTCCAAAAATGATATTGGTTTTGCTCTATCATCAACCGTTTCAAAAATATAGGTTATCAAACTTTTCATATGGCAAAGTATATAAAGGAGGCTAACATAAATATATTCTGAAAATAAAAACACTATTGGAAATTAACGTTTATTGAGCCAAAATTGTTTGACAAACCCAAAATGGTGCAAAGGATATAATATATATCATGAGGAGAACCGATAAGAGAATAACAAGCCTCGTTATGCAGTGTGCGTTCCTTAAAAATGCACTGAAGAGCGCGACTTCCGCGTATGAACATTCTTATCCTTTCTGATCAGCGACCATACGTAGTCTCCCATCATGGAAGCATCCCAATGGCCCTGGTACCTTTTCTCCATCGTTTGAATATCTTGATGGAATCTTTCGCCATGTTCTTCACTCACATCGCCCAGGTTATCACGAAAAAAGTCTAGATGTGAATGCAGATAGTGTAATTTTAAAGACATACGGCACCCCATTTTGCCATAGCACTTAATCAAGTTTGACACTAACTCTTTATAGTTTGGTGCTTTATGGTTGCCTAAAAACCCACGAACCACATCACGGAAAGCACACCAAGCCTCTTTTTCGATCGGGGTCATCTTGGCTTCAAGGTTCTTTGAATTCAACAGCGCCTTGACTTGTGGTTCTACAAAGATGCCAGCCTTGACTTTGGCTTCAGAGAGTTTAGGGAACATGACCCGAATCTGTTGAAAAACTTCCCCTCAAAAATCTAACGCAGTTACAAACTGCTTAATTAGACACAACTTAATATGGAGAGGTGGTAGCAGAACTATATCAGGCTTCACAAGAGGTTCCCTGAGTACATTGTACTTTCCTGGTTGCAGTCCTTCACGTGGAGGCCACTGAACTGTTTTATAGTGCTCAGTTGAAGCCCTGCTATCCCACAGGCAAAGAAAACATGAACATTTAGTAAACCCTCCTTGCAAACCTAACAGGAAACCAATCATTTTGAAATCACCACACACGTCCCAGTTATATTGTTCATACCTGATTTGAGTGAGCAGTTGTTTGACATTTTCATAGTCCTCTTTCATTTGAACAGAATGTGCAACTGGTATAGATGGATATTTGTTTCCATTGTGGAGTAGAACAGCTATTAAACTCCGAGCTGAACTGTCAATAAACAGGCGCCACTCTGAGGGTATATGTGTTAACCCAATAGCTGTGAATAGACCAGTAACCTCGCGCTGCAATAACAGAGGGCCATTGACATCGTAGAACCTTGCAAACTCTTCATGCCGCTCTCGGTATACAGTGCTCTTGCAGTCTTCTCCAAGCAAATTCCACTCTTTGAGTCTTGAGGTCAGAAGCTCAGACCCTGATTTCGTCAGACCCAAATCTCAACAGCTATTAAACTCCGAGCTGAACTGTCAATAAACAGGCGCCACTCTGAGGGTATATGTGTTAACCCAATAGCTGTGAATAGACCAGTAACCTCGCGCTGCAATAACAGAGAGAGCCATTGACATCGTAGAACCTTGCAAACTCTTCATGCCGCTCTCGGTATACAGTGCTCTTGCAGTCTTCTCCAAGCAAATTCCACTCTTTGAGTCTTGAGGTCAGAAGCTCAGACCCTGATTTCGTCAGACCCAAATCTCTAATTAAGTCGTCGAATTCCCTCTGATTTGGAAAGTGAGGGTTTGTACTGAAAGTTACTGTATATTCTTCATCATGACTGTCCTCACCAGCCGACATCTCAGATGAGCTAACTGCATCCTCATTTTCAATCTGCAAAGCAAAGAAACAAAATATAGGCATAGCTATATATGTAGAAGAGCATCAGCACTAAGAAAAATCGACACATAATGACCCACAGTCTGTAAATACAGAAGGTAAAGTAATGGATAGATACCTGTTCTGGTGGACGTGGTAGTGGAAGACCTTCGCCATTTGGTACAGGAGCTATGGACGACGCTATGCTTGGATACTGAAGAGTCTGCCTTCCTTTAACTTTCCTGTACCTAGAAACATCTACCATGCAGTAGTAGCAATCGTCGTGGTGGCTCTTTGGTTCTCTTCATATTCTGGGTACCGCAAAGGGCATTGCCTTGCGTACTTCCCACAGCCACCCTTCAAGTGTGGAGCGGCAGCTTCCACAGATCACATGGGGTGCCCAGGGCTTATCTTGGTCACCCATAGGCATACCAAAATAGAGCCGATACGCAATCCAGAACTTGGTGCCTTTCACAATCTTGTGCGATACTTGCTTGGGGCCTATGTATTACCCACAAACGTAGCAGAATATATCCGGCGAGTGTTTACAAGCTCTAGTTGCCATTATCTTTACCAAACTGTACCACATTAATCATAACCTGCAGATATAGAGAGAAGAGTTATTAAATCTGCAACAGATTACAGATTCCAGAAAAAAGATGTATTCACAACACTGAAATAATGTTCGCAATAAAAACGGATCGATAACACTCAAATCGTCAGCACAGGGAAGCACAGAAACACAGTACCTCAGTGCTGGTAACCATCAGACAAACAACCTGCTTTCTTTGTGTGCTCACACTTACTGACTTCTCAGACTCTGCGCTCTTCTTTATATAGCACAGTGGAAGTTTCGGGCAATTTCTAGAGCAAGAAACTGTCAACGAACATCCGGATTGTTCTCAACAATTCCTGATTATTCTGATATTGCTGCGCCCATAATAACATTATACTGGTAAAACATGAAAAATGGATTATCTCTGAAACCATTGATGATACACTCAAACCAAGGCCAGATTTGGACTCAGCGCCCACAAATGCATATAAAAACATAAAAAATTCTATATACACAGAATCAGTGTTACACAGTGTTAGTTGTTAAATTTGTATAAATATACTGTACATTTCTATTTCTTTTGAAGATTTCATGAATTATATACAATATATAGTACATATATATAGGCCCATCACAGCTTCAATCCGGCTCTGGTTTTATGCACTTAATACAAAATTTACAGATAAGTTCCAGGTAACTTCCCCGTGAAGAACTCCAGACTAACTTGAAAACCAAACTGTTTGAAACACTTTAAAAAAATTCAACCAAATGTTGTAAACTCTTAATATTTTTTTCAATGCTTAGCGGACCCTTACCATATTTTGTATGTAATAGTTTTTCGGCAAGTCTAACAAAATGAGTTGGGGTGGCACCTAAAAATTTGAAAATCTGTTTTTATAAACTATCTTCGGTGGTGTAGTGATTAGCGTCGCTGACTACGAATCCATCGGCCCTGGGATCGAGACCCGGTGACGGCAGGCGGCGCGCAGCAAAACCCAGCTGTTCATCCTTCTACACAATAAAGAAAGTGGTTGGTAGATAAATGGGAACCCTGGGTAGCCTAGTGGTCCAAACGCTGGGCTGCTGGTGTGGCGTGGTTCGGATTCCACGTTAAACTGTAGGTCTAAGGTGGAGTGAAAAGCTTGACCTTCGTCAGAATGAACAATTTGGGCGGAAGCAAACCAAAGGTTATATATATATAATCGATATTTTCAATGGTGTGAAACAATATGAGAGTATACTTTCCTTTCAGTTATTCTACTCTTTGGGAGATGCATTGGGCCAGCTTTGGTTTAGTGACCTTCTTGTGTAGGGTTTACCAGAAATAGTTCTGTATTCCCAGGTCTTTCGGCGAAACATATTATTTCGTATTACTCTTCATAGACTTAAAATTAAACGTGTTCCTATCTGATTTTATTTAATATTCTTTTTAAACTTAGTGTTACAAATTCTTTTCATAGAGGGGATTTATTCTTTGCAACAACTGGAGTTACTTCTAAAGCTATACCCTCAAACGTCATGGAGATGTTCCAGATGTTGTACCCAGAAAAACATTACTCAGAAGGTATACATGTGCTTTCAGCAGCTCATTTACCTTTACCACGACTGTTGAAAACTCACCTCACTTTTTCTTTGCTTCCATCTAAACTGCTTGAGACGAATAAGGTACAAATATGTTTTTCAGAAGTCTTGAAAATTCACATGCTAATAATTATATGGTTCTCATTTAAACTTGCGTTTTTATACTATCTGGTAATAATTAGTTATCTCTTGTTTTCTCCTATTTAGAAATACCTTACTAATTGAAGGTTTATCGTTTAATTGTATCCAGGTAATCTACTTAGCTCGTGATCCAAGAGATGTGGTCACTTCGACGTATCATTTTATCAGACTTCATACTCTAATGGGATTTAAAGGAACTCTTGATGAATATCTAGATGATGTTGTTAATGATCGAAGTAAGAATACTTCCAGGAATAGGCTAAGTAAAACGTTTTGTCATATTTTCACGGCGTAGAAGCTTTGTTGTTATGAACGATTCTTTCCAAGAAACTCGCTTCTTTCACACGCCTTTTAAATGTGGATGCAATGTTGATGTGCGTATGTATATGTTTCTTGTTTACTGTGAAACTTTGCAAGAGGTTTTTGCATGTTGGACTGTAAATAGGGTGTCCAGATTTGTGCTTGGAAAAACCGGGACAGGGGCGGATCTATGCCCAATAGCCTATGGGCTTATTTTGAAAACACTTTTTAACAGAGTAAATGAATACTAAATACAGGGTGTTTCAGGACGACCCTAGAAATATTTCTTTGAAGAAACAGTGAATAGAGAACGTTATCTAGAAATGCCGCAAAACAAAGTCTTGCCCATTCCTCCTGAATGTGTCCCGGATGTTAATGATATCTTTTGGCAACAGGGTCGACCTGAAACATTGAATTACTACCTACTTGCTACAAATTCCGCCAATTTCCACATTTCTAGGGTCGACCTGAAACACCCTGGAGTATAATACACATCTTATTAATTTTTTGTCCCGAAAACTTTTTTTAAAGACCGCGACAGCTCTCTGAAAACCGGGATGTATGGACACCCTAACTGTAAAGGTTTGATTCCAAGAAATGAAAGAAAGAAAAAATTCAATAATAGCATAAAATAATATAACCTTACCTAACCTTAAAACTTACGGGTGTTCCTTGCAATGACTCCTCACTTAACGGAGGTCAATCTTTTTTTCCTACTCTTAGTAAAAGAATAAATTGGCTTCAGTTTTTTTAATAAATGAAAAACAACAACAACAACAACAACAAAAACGAAAAGTGAACACCAAACTGATCTTAATTGACTTACTTTTGTGGTCATTTACAATGAAAATGTTATTGCGAATTTTAGGCTTACTACTTGGTAAGTGAAAGCTCCTTCGTGCGTGGCCATTGTTGTATTACCACTTCCCGTCGATCAACGAAGTTTAGGGACATTGGGTCTTTGTTGTAGTTTGATAGGGGACCGTCCTCTTCATCCAGATTATTTAGCAACCCGTGGCTTGGATCCCACTTAAAGCTGTAGGTTCCCTCCGTCATATGACGTTAGAGGCTCCGAAGGAGGTTAAACAACTTCAACAAATTAAACAAAATTTGATAAGTAAATTAATTTAATTTAGGTGAAAATTTTAAACAAGGGCAAAAGAGTGATAAAGGTGTCAATTAATCTTAATTGTGGGTATTTTAACATTATATAAGATTGAAGGACAACAGTAAAATTGGCGGATCAAAAGTGAAGTTTGCGGAAACCAAAGAACAACTAAAGAATATTTGCGTTATTAGTTTAAAAACATCCAATATCACATTGAGTGAAAAGAGAATTGAGTAAATTTGCAATTTCACTTAATATTTTGAATTAATTGTTACAGTTGACATGATTTTCAATTTACACCATTTATCAGACATAATGAAGGGAATATTAGGAGTTGACAAGATGTGGATGTGAAGCAGTGCGAAATGTCTTTGAAGATGTCGATTTCATAATTTTTAATTAATTACTGCACGAATAATAATAATAATAAGTGTTCATCTAAGACAAAAGGACCACGATAACTTGTCTCCAAGATAAATTTTTAAAAATCAAATTATGTTTACTTAATTTTTAATCGTGTAAGCCTAATGATCCGCGACGGTTTTATACACACACAGGAACGTGTACTATACATATATTTCGGTATATACTCTATACACGTATATGCATATGTACAGTATATACCGGGAGGTCGATAAGAGATAGCAAATTAACTTTTTTTCACTCAAACGAAGTAGTAATAATCGGCAAAACTGAAAAGAAACTTGTAGTTTACCCTTTATAATAACAAGTATTATGAGATCAACTCACATAACCAGTAGAAATCTGTTATGGAAAAATACAGTAATTACAAAGACAAAGAAAAACATGGAAAAACAAATGTAATCTAAGCATTCGGGTCAAATTTGACACTTTTTTTTTTAAAGGAGGTCAGTAAGAAGAGCGAGGTCGGGACCGAGTCAAAGATGTACTTTTGTTATGAAAATGGTTGTGAGCGCTCTACGTTACTCTTCGATTGAGGTCGATATGGAGAGCCCACAGTCAGGGCCGGATTAAGGCCAACTGATGCCCTAAGCACAGCCCAACAATGGTTCCCCCTCGACCCTTCCATTGTCTAACTGACAAGACATTAAGACTCAATAAGTGCTGAATGTGAAATAATAGATTAAAAATTCAGTTTTTCTTCCAGACCATCCCCAGGCCAGACCCCACAACTATATTAAATATAACCTGTTTTTTAATTTTATTTATTTAACACTAAATAGCAGTAAGCAATATAAGCAAATTATTTACTTATAACTAGGGCAACAGGAAAAATGCAAATTTTCAACATTTTTTTATTCATTTTTTTAAAAACTGTTATAAGGGAAAAATGCAAATACAAAAATTTTTGAAAACGATTCTTTCTACAGAAATCGATGTTGGTGGTCAATTTTTGAAAAAGAAATTCTAATGAAGAAATATCATTATTTGTACGAAACAAAACATCTTTTATTCCATTACTTTCTAACCTTGAAGATACATAGCATTTCAACATACATGGATCAAAAGATGCAAAATAATGCTTATTGTTGCCTACTTATAACTTTATTTATACTTTAAAAAGTTTTCTCTGTGGTGCCCCCTTCCCTTGGTGCCCTAAGCACGTGCTTATTTTACTTAATGGTTAATCCAGGCCTGCCCACAGTCTAGTTCATTTATGGGTAAAATTTCGGTTGAGGAGATCCAGGCTTCGTTGAAAGTTCGAGTGATTCAGATATACACGCTTCAGAACGTGTGATAGGTATTTGTACTTAATCACGCTGTGACGGCTGCAAGTGAACTCTGAAAGATGTTGCTTGCGATAATCGTTCAGAGTTCGAAGTGAGATTAAAATGAAGCCGTTGATCATAGTGGTACAATTTAAAGTGGGTGGTGTCTCCAAAAGTATAATGGTAAGAACCATTTAGAGACAATTGATCAACGGTAATATGTTCATCCAGGTCTTTCAGGTTCCCAGAGACATGTCTCAATTCGTTTAAAATCTTTGATTTATGTTTCTCCCCGAAATCATTTGTTGGCGGTTGATAGGTGGTGATGTAGGTTTTATATATAGTGAATCGTTTCCAAATATTATTAAACCTTGGTACTTGGAAGTCGTGGGCATTGTCAACTAGAAGAACGTACGACACTTTCCAATAGATGTTTGGCTAGCTACGGTGTCGAAAATATGAGCTGGAATTGATACGACATGGTTGTACATGTTGAGGTGGTCCATAAATACTAACATATATCGGGTTCCTCAATGCGTTTAGTCAAAGAAAATAAGGACATCCACGCCAACACAGTTCCAAGGAGCAGCTGACACAGTATATTCATGGATTGCGCGTCGTAGGTGGTAATGACTCTTCGCATCGCAGCTCAGACAAGGACATTCTCTGCAGTAATCGGTTACTTTGGATATCATTTAAGGAAAATGATAACTTTTTGAAAACATTCCAATGTTTTGTCAATTCCGAGATGACCAGCGCAACGGAGTCGTGGCACCGTTTGAAAATAATTTCTTCATAATTTTGCTGAATTTCGATGTCTTCCTTGCTAGAAAAATCCTTAGAATATAATATGTCTTCCTTCAGTATGTACTGCCGAACGATTTATGAATTGCCACACGACTGTAGAATAATTTAAGCAGTATGAGAACCATTTGTTCTTGAATGAAGATTTCTTCAAAGTTATTCACTGCGTGAACGCGATTAACTTAACACAAACCGCTTCAGGTTTGTTGATTGTGGACAGAAACTCCGGAACAATGTTTAGTTTTCTAAGATATGAACAAATTTGGGAACAAAGGCTTGTACATTTAAGACTCAGGTACCTAAATGTCCATCAGGAAGCTTTTTAGTAAAGTTTTACATGAGCATAATTAGTCTTCAGTAAAATAAACGTGCAAACTTTTTCAGAGTCCAGACGATAGCTAATGCTTCTCGTTCAGTTCCTCAATAGTTTCGCTCTGGTTTAGATAGTAAACGGCTAGCATGGACTATATAGCGTTCGGTTCTATCCATTTCATGTAAAAGAATGACGCTTAAACCATACGTTCAAGTATCATTCGGAACTATGAACGTTTTCGCATAATCAGGATGTTGGAACATAATTTTAACTAGGAGTTTATCACTTAACGTTTCGAAAGCCTTAAGCCTTAAGGCAGCAGCAACGTCAAAAATGGAGTTGTGAAATTGTGAAAAAAAATCCTAAGAAGCCTATACATAAGCAAACTTGATCAACATTTTCAGGAACAGGATAGTCGTTTCTAGTATCTAATTTAGAAGGGTCAGGACAAATCCCCTTGGGTGACAAACGAAATCCTAAATGAACTAAAATTTTTGGAAAACTAAGATGCAGATAATTTAAGATTCGCCTTAGAGAGACGTTCAAGTATTTCTTCAAGATGTTTAAAATGTTCAATGACAGTGTTACTATAGACCACAATGTCGTCAGTATGGACCAAGGTACTTAGATCTCTCACTCCTTGGAACACTGTGTTCATTAGTCGTGAAAAATTAACGTGTCCATTACGACAGGCGAAGGGAAAAACGGTCCATTCATAATGACCTTGACTGGTAATAAATGCAACAAATGGCCTTAATTTTGGGCTAAAAGATATTTGCCACTATCCACAGGAGAGTTCTAAGGAAGCGTAGTACTTGTACTTACCTGCATGCTGGATGAATTCTTTCATGTTTTAGCTTCCTTTTTGAGTAAAATAAGAGAAGACCATTGATTAACAGAAGATTCACTGATTGTTTGGATTAATATTTACCTCACCACTCTCTCTACTATCACTTATTGACGGCGAGGAGAATGGTTGAATGGAATGCAGACGGATCTTACGTGATTAACAAGATGAATACGAAAGGGAACCAAATCGGTTCGATTTGAAGCATCACTTTTTAAAGCAATGATGTTACTGTACTCCATAAGAATTTTAGTAACTCTAAACGTTCTTTACATAAAGAATGTAGTTGATAATTAAAAAACTATGATGACTTCGAAATGAGTAACATAATGTAGTATATCCTGTAGAGTTTCCTAGAAGGTTTCCGAGCAAGAAAAATTAGCTTTTCTTATCTCTGTATTTGGCTGCAAAGCTTTAGGATCTTTAATCAAGTTCATCGCGGTACTGGAGTTGACACCTACCAGTACACAGACTCTTGTACTGTGTAACCTTGTGGAGGTGAGATGGCTGATGCCTACGAAGTCACCTGCTCGGGTCTGATGTCAACAAAACCTGCAACCTTCCGGGAGCAATGGGTGCTTCGGTGGTACTAATTAGCAGACTCAAGGAAGCCATGACAGGCCTAGCAAGCCGAGAGTTGATTCCTTTGCTCAAGAACAATGCAGAGAGCCTCGGAACAGACGGATATTTAAGCAACCAATCTTGGACCGTTTTAGAATTACGAAACAGGAATACGCTTTTCTTTTTACCATTAACACTGGTACACAACGAAATAAGTGCGAAGAAATAATCGAAATAATGAACAATAAAATCACTAAAATTATGGGCCTGATAGAAACAAAATCGAAAGGAAAAGGGCGAAAGACCCTGCATAATGATTATGGAGTAGTTTATGTACGCCGGCATAAGAACACCAATTATGGAGTGGCACTTCGCTTATGTTTGAATCATGTTTTGCTCACTACAGTGAAGCTATTAAGTATGTAAACGAAAGATTCATTGGAGATGAAAGGACATAGTCTATCAATTATTCAAACATATGCCCCTCAATAAGGAAAACCAAGAAACGAAAATTTAAATTTCTATGAAATATTGCAAAATACATATGACCTAATCCTTGTTGATAGCGACATTATACATAGTTATGCGTGATTTAAATGGATATATTAGTAATGAAAATGAAAATTTTGGATTAGATATAAGAAACGGTAAAGGGGAGATGCTGAGTGAACTTTGCCTGAGAAACAATCTCTCCATTACAGGGCTACTTCTAAGACAATTTTAGTGGGTGGATTAAATAGTTTTTTTTTGTATTTTTATTTGATCACAAATAACAAATAAAATGAAGTGTATATGTTCATGCATATATAGTCATATGCGTATATATACTCATATATATGCTTTATTGTATTTTAGTAGGTGGGTGAAATCTTTCTGTACCTGGGCAGCTGCCCACCCACGTGAGAAATATTTCAATCAAAGAACCTGGGAGACAAAGAGTCTGCACCGAAAATATATAAGATAAGAAGGATGAAATTGAAACCAGAATGACAAATGTAGTTGGAAATTCACAAGGACATGATCTGGAAGAAATGTGGAATAATTTTAGGGACATCATCTGGCAAGTTCAAGAAAAGATTATTGGTGTATAAACTATTGGAGGAAAGAAAAAGAAACGTACAGCTTGGTGGACAGAGGTGGTGAGGGTTGCTATTCGGTAAAAAAACTGCTTTTCAGAATCGGATGAAATAAAGAAGTGATGAAACGAGGACTAACTATGAACATAAAGGAAATTTAGCAAACCAAACATAGAGAACAGGGCAAACAGAGATGTGGGAGAGAATTGGTACAGAGCTGGAAGCAGATTTTTGTAACCCAAAGAAACTATGTATGGCCAAGGTTAACGATTGTAGAAATGTTTTTTTTTTATTTAAAAAAAAAAATTGCTTATTAGACCTTAATAGAGCATAGAATCACATGTAAGTGTTTTCTTTGTAAATTAGGTTAGAGTAATTACGTTAGAAATTTTGCTTTCCCATCCTAAATTAGATATTTAAATATTTGTGCTCTTAATTATATAGTAGCCGAAATCCATACTGGGCTCCAAATAAATCGCCCAACAGAGCAAACATCCACATGCAAGTGCTTTTTGTAAGTTAGGTTAGGTAGGTTAGGTTAGGTTAGGTATAATTTATTTTTATGGAGCCCAACATAGATTTCGGCTAATATAATTAATCGCCCAAATATCTAAATATCTAATGACTGTACGCTTTACGAACTATTTCCATGTTTAACTATTATTTATAGATTTATTTACAATTTCTATAAACGAAAACCACTTCTTCATGATAAAATGCTATTTGAATTTATCATTTTATTTTTTTAAATAAAACAAAAACTTTTCCACTATTATTAACTTTTACCAAATGTACGTACTGTGAAGAGACATTCACCAAGAGATACATTAATTAATAGATGAATGGAATGATGAAATACTTTTAAATACGTTCAAACACTAAATACGGAATAATTACTCTTTCGCAGTTTTGAAGTATTTAGTATTGAATACAGTCTGAGACGATGAAACGAATATTTTAGGAGATTATGTTAAAATTAATTTATGGAATGTATTAATTTACGTTAATTTACGTTAAACAATACGGTTAAATTCAATAAATGATGAAGAGAAATGATAAATATGATAATAATTTCAGTATGGAATGTGATTAGAACTGCGGTTGTGTTTTCGACCAATTATGAATTTCTGATGGTGGGGTTTTCAAGTATTAAAAGTTATACAATAAATGAACAATTCGCAAGAAAATATAAAAGAATGAAAAGTAGTACTTGGTAAATAATAGTGTATATATATATATATATATATATATATATATACCTTCGCGAAATGAGAAATCATCGCGCGGAACCTTTGTAAGGTTGTAAGGTGTATATATATATATATATTATATTTATATGGGGAGAATTTATAAATGGGGAATAAAATGTGGTGGATGTAATGTTGAAGTAGAAGCAAGCAATTAATTTACAGTAGCACTCATAAATATTCGTACAGAGAGATATTTCAGTTATATTCGTCCTTATTCTTATGCGAAGGATAATTACAAACAGTTTACCATTCGTTTGGAAAAATTTAACAAATAAAAAAAAATATTTCAACTCCAACATATAATATAACCCTTCGAATCTGAGTGAATTTCAACAATTTCCTTCAAAAGAATGGACTAACATTTCGGATCACCTGAAGATCCGTCACCTTATCCTTTTTTAGTTAGCTTTATAAGGCTAACTAACGAAAATATCACGACCTAACCTAACCAATCGTTAGGTCAACTGTACGCCCTTGACGAGTGGTTAGGTTAGGTCGTGATACTTTCGTTACTTAGCCTTATAAAGCTAACTAAAGAAGGCTGGGGGCCCTGATCTTCAGGTGATCCAATTTTTCCAAACGAACCGTAGACGTTTCATAGCTATCTTATGCATGGTACAAAAGATAAGGACGAAAAAAGCTGAAATATTTCTCGATACGAATACTTATGAGCGCCACTGTATTTTTATTCTGAATCAGATTAACTCGTGCGTGTAATTTAAACGTTTAATATTAGGATCAATCTAGAAATAATGAATGAAGCTATTATGACGTGAATGTGGAGTGAATGCACTTCGAATTAATTGGAGAATGTGAGGAATTTGCTCTTCTGATTTCAAGAGTGACCTTATGTTCGCAAACATGGAAATAGCACGACTCTGGGAATGATGAAACAGGAAGTCATTTCCATCTTTGTGATACGATATATATATATATATATATATATATATATATATATATATGCGCCTCTGTGGTGTAGTGGTTAGCATCGCTGACTACCAATCCATCGGGCCAGGGATCAAGACCCGGTGACGGCAGCCGGCGCGCAGCAAAACCAGCTGTTCATCCTTTCACACAATAAAGAAAGTGGTTGGTAGGTAAATGGGTACCCCGGGTGGCCTGGTGGTTAAGACGCTGGGCTGCTGGTGGGTCGTGGTTCGGATTCCACGTTAAACTGTTGGTCTAAGATGGAGTGAAAAGCTTGACCTTCGTCAGAATGAACAATTCGGGCGGAAGCTAACCAAAGGTTTTATATATATATATATATATATATATATATATATATTATTATCCTTTCTCCGTAGTTCTGTATGGACCTTACTGGAACCATTTGAAATCAGCATGGGAGCACAGAAACCATCCCAACTTCTGTCTTGTCTTTTATGAAGACTTGAAAACGGACATATTTTCTGAAATAAAGAGAATTGACAAATTTTTGGGAACAAACCGAAGTGAAGAACAGATTCAAAACGTAAGTGCAGGTTGTTAAAAGCCTGTTTGCAACATGATTGTGTCCTATGTTCATGGAATATCATTAGACTTGTTAGGTTTTTACTTTCTGAGAAAGCGTTCCACCCTTTCGAGAGCTTAATTAGATCAGTTATATATATATATATATATATATATATATATATGCACACACCTTAGGTTTGTTTCTGTTCAAATTATTTATTCTGACGAAGGTGACACTTTTTATCCAATTTAGACCTAAAGCTTAACGTGGAATCCGAACTACAACCCAGCAAGGAAATCAGAAATTCTAAAGTCTCGCCCATCTCACGACCTCCCGATCAGCAACTCAGCGTCTTAATCCAACTAACCATTTTTTTGTGTGTGGAAGGAAGAACAGCTGGGTTAGCTGAGTGCCGCTACTCTTAGCGGGACTCGAACCCGGTCCAGTAGATTCGTAGTCAGCGATGCTAACTACGACACCCTGTAGTCTCAAGTAAATTTGTGGTAATACCGAAGATGAAATTTATTTGCCGTTTCCTTCAGCTGTCTCTAGTGGAAGCAATGACTATGAAATGATTGCTGTTCATCTTGTTAAGGATTGTTGTGCTATAATTTGTGCTTTTAGAGGAATTTTGTAATTTTTCCAACCGTTTCCTACCGTTTTCCCTACCATTTCCTCGTAGCTTCAGTGTCGGTAGTTGGTAACACCGTTTTCCTATAAGCAAAGTGAACAAACTGAGGTCGGGGTTTTGAATTCTGATGCTGCTGGTTTTGTTTTGATAGCGTTGTTTAACCTCCTTCACAATATCTAAAGTTGTATGACGGAGGAGACCTAAAGATTTACGTGAGATCCGAACCACGGATCGCACCTTAATCTGGACGCAGAGGACGGAGGATGATCTCCCGTCCAAATGCTCTTTATTGTTGCTGGTGATAATAATATAAGCGTTGGAGCAATTGGTCGCAGTAATTGTTCTGAGCACTGTGCCACTTCCTGGTCCTCTCAATGATTATTAGTATTATCGTTGTTGTATTCTAATGGAATGAAATTCAACTTAAAACCATAATAATTGCAGATCGTTTATAGCACGAGTCTCGCCCAAATGAAGGAAAAATATAAGATAATCCACCAACGTCAAACCACAATACTTTATTCGATGAAGAGGTGGTGAAAAGAGAAGGAGGATTTTTCAGGAAAGGTTTGCATCCATAAAGATACTGTTTGTTCCTCGCGAAATCTGTGGTTTAGTATTTTAACCCTTTCATGTCTGAATTATGAATTTTTTTTCCTATTCAAGCCAAATTAACTTCTAATATTCAGATCGTAAGGATCAACATTCATCGTAATTCAATTAATTGTGAAGCTCATGTTACCATAAGGAAACGGTCAGCTTTAAAGGGTTAAATATTATCGAGCTCATGAAAAATTAATATAGCAATGAATCCTCTTTTAACAGCAAAAATCTAAGCCCTTTGTAAATGAACTATCCACATTTGATATTAGAAATAATAGTTTTCGTTTCGTTTCATATTACCTTGACACATTCGTAACTTTTGTATTTGGGGAGGCTTCTGGGGTCAGCTCGTTTGAGACAATTCGATTCTTCAAAATTCTTGATTCAAATATTTTTCAACATTCATCTCCGTCCGGCTATTTTTTCGAAGTTTGTTTAGCACTTCACAGGGATTTTTTTCTATTGTAAGGGCCTATTTCTATAAAATGCTCTATTCTACTTTATTGTATCGTCGTGATGAGTTCTCATAGAAAGGGCTGAATTCTAGACAGAATCGTCTTCAGCATGTTCCTTGCAAAAGACCTTGCCAAGGAATAAACCTTCCCAAGGAATATACCTCACACCCAGATTCAAATTTCTGCTTAACTATTGCCCTATAGATGCAATAAAAAGTGGTATAGTCAGCAACCGAAGAGGCGTGACCCAAAATCTGCGTGGTTAGTGTCTTAGGCACGAAACCCTAAGTGACTGGAGACAACTGCCACAAAGATTTTATTTCTAAGAGGGAGATCTCCCTCTTAGAGGTATAATTTGGCGGGAGATACTCGTGGTCATCCACCACCAGAACCACAACAAATGAATTAAAATTTTTATAATGATGTATTTTTTTAGCATGTTCTAAGTTCATTTTTAACAAATCCATTCAATACTAAAATACTAAAAACTATTTGAAAAATTTATTTACACTTATATATGTTAGTTATATACTTCATCCATTCATTACTATTATACAGGGTGTACATAAAGTCAGGATCTATTTTTGTGAAGCACTTGGAAATTATATGGAATTCAATCATAAAATGATAAAGTGGTAACATTTATTAATAATTAAGAGTAGGATTCGACGTGATGCCTATCAGTATCCCTGCACAGCTCAAATCGTTCCGCAGCATTTCTAAACACATTCTGGAGCATTTGCGGGGTATGTTATCTGCAGCAGTTCGTATACGTGTACGTAAGTTTTCAAGACTCGTAATCTTCGTCTGATAGACGTGCGATTTGATAAAGCCCCATGCAAAGAAATCTAAAGGGGTTAAATCTGGTGATCTCGCTGCCCAAGGTCTGTTGCTTCCGCGTCCAATCCAGCGATTTGGAAAACGTCCATTTAGATAATCCTGAACAATTTTGGCATAGTGACAAGGAGCACCATCATGTTGATAGACGACGGTACTAACAATCCTATCCCCAATCAGCTGAGGTTCAAGGAATTGCTGCAACATGTCCAGATAAATAGGCCCCGTAACTGTAGCTTCAGCAAAGAAAAAGGACCATAAACCTTAGATTTTGTTAAACCCATCCAGACATTAACTTTAGGTGAGTCGCTTTCCCAATTTTGGACGAAATCATTCGGTCTTTCATCTGCCCAAATTCGACAGTTATGGCGATTTACTTTTCCACACGTATGGAAAGTGGCTTCATCACTAAAGAGAATGTTGTCCATTAAATTATCACTCCAGATTTGTTCTACGAGATCAGCACACACAGCACTTCGTCGAGGGAAATCTTCCTCATGTAAATCATGTAAAACCTGCAAATGATAGCTTTTCTTCTGCAAATTAACTTTCAGAATTTTGTGCACAGATGACGTCGGGAGGCCGAGTCTGTGTGATGCAGCACGAACGGACGTACGTGGCTCCTCAGTGATAATTCCGCGTACTGCATTCACGGTAAGATCTGACGTACACGGTCGTCCTGATCTTGCTTCATCATTTACAGATCCCGTTCGTTTAAATTTGTCACCAATTTTCGTATTGTCTTGTCTATTGGCCCCGGCTTATGAAATCTCCTTCTAAAGTTCTCTCTGATGTCATTGTATTTCTTTCCCTCGATTCGCCAAATTACTATTGCCACACGCTCTTCTGTATTCATTCTAAGGGCTTCTGAAAAGAAAAATAGAAAAAAATAATTATTTCACAAAAATAGATCCTGACTTTATGTACACCCTGTATATTACTATTTACATTCTTCATCCATCTTATCCTCCTCCTCAACACAATCCAGCCTGGCACCCTGACACTCTCCTAATTGGGTTTTGGCAGTCTGCACACACTTAAGGTAGCTGTTCTTCTTGGTGGTGGCAGTTTTCGCATCAGTTAGCATCTTCCTGTTCACTGTCATCAAATTAAGTACAACTTGTCAATTATATAAAATTGGCAAACTTACTTTTTAATAATATTATAAAAATGGTATATGAGATTCTCAAACATAAGTAAAAAATTAATATAAAGCTGTTTTTAGAGTGTTGCAGGAGACACTTGGGTTTGATTAAAAATCGGATAATTGATGAATGTTACAATGTTTGGAGTAGAGTGAAAACTCAAAAGGAAGTGTAACAACATACCAATCATAATTTTCACATAATTTATCAGTCATTTTATTGCATCGGCGAGCTAAGATATTACAAACGTAACATAATGTTCTGAAAATGTTAGAAATGGGTGTGTCGCAGGAGATTTCGCCTGTCAGTAGGTTGATTGGGAGTATTTGCCGAAATCGGTGCAAAATCTGGAGTTCCACCGCCCAGGCGGGAGTTATGGCAGCTATGTGGATATTAGGAAGCCAAGTCAGCCTTCTGTCAAGTGCAAGCCCGAGGAATCATGTCTGTTTAACACTTAGAATCCAATGATCATAAACGTATGGAGGAAGAGCTCCGAGTACGAGAGTACGAGTAAGCTCCTCTGATTCGGCAGAAATGCATGAATACCGTTCTTGCACTGAAAACTGAAAAATACGCAAATCCATTCATCTCGAACAATCTTTTCAGTATCACTTTTGTTTTTCTATATCTGATTTAGACATTGAAAAATTCTCGTGGGTGATTTTTATTTTGTATGATGTGACTAATATTTTTGTATTTTGTTATAATTTTTTGCCACGTGATTTTCAGAACTTTGAAGAATGAATACTTTTTATGATTCACTTTAAATCGTTACAATTTTATTTTATATTTCATTGTTTCCTGTTTTTATTTCTACCCTTTTGGCTTTAATCGGTGAAGCTTTTTTTTTTTATAGCTTGTTTGTTATATGTAGTGAAAAAATCGTGAGTTTGATGACGACATTTTGATGCCGCGAGTGCGTTCATAGGACATACCCTCGTGATGTCATCACCCTCATCTTCAGTGTGATGTTGATGCCTCATTGCTTAATTGCAATTTTTCTCCAATTCCCTCTTAATAGAAGATTTTTAAAACTGGTTTCTCCTCGCTCGAATGTAATTGTAACTTCGTTTCCCATCAGAATGAGAACAGTAATTGATAAAAGTCACTGAGAAGAACAAGTTATAGGATTGAAGTCGTTGCTGTTTGAATTTTGCTGGGATAATCTCATGTGTGTGTGTGTGTGTGTGATCAGTGTTAATAACCGGTAAAATATATATTTTATTTTCGCAGGTGATGCTGGTGACTGGAAAAACAGATTTTCTCCTGAACAAATGGAAAAACTGAATGCATGGATGGCGAAAAATCTCCCTCAGTTTGGGGAAAATTTCAAGTACAAAATCTAAAGCTTATTAGTCTTTAATAAATTATCATTCATGTGGTATGTAACCATTTTTGGAAGTACATGAAATAAGACTTAAAATTCAAAATAATTTTACATTTTGAGTAGAATTGAAGTTAGTTCATTATTATGATTATATGTTACCCTTTAAATCATGCTTTTGTTTCCCTTCGGCAGGAGAATGACATCATTTTGGTTCTATACAATTAGTTGAATATGTACGGTTAATCCAGCAAAATAAAGAATGTGTGAGAGCTTTAGCTCTTTTTTATGACTTCTTTTTTATCTCTTCTCTTAAAACCTGTAGTCGTATAGTTAAAGAGGCCTATTTTACGTAAAAGATTTGTTGAAAATTATCTCACTGCCCCATTATTATAATTGTTTTGTAGATCTAATTTTTCCATTGGGGTGAATTACATAACTGCTCCTTCCAACAAACTTGTAAATATCAAAAGATGAAAAAAGTCTTTATACTCGTACTTGTACGCAGAGGACGATTTTCAATGAAAAATGTTTGTTGACAAACAAAAATAAATGTTTTGCAACTACATTTTGTTCTTATTTTTAGGCATCCAGAGTTTTGTTTCGTATTACAAATATAAATTCGTTATTAATAATTTGTTGCAGCAAGCAAATATTTAGTTGATCGAGAAAATTCCTTTATTTGTTTAAAGAAAAACTTTTTTTTTAATTAAACATAAATTATCTCTGTTCTGGAATTACCAAAATATCTAACCAAATTTCCTAATCGTTTTTATATCAGATTTTCTTTACCTAACTTTGGCTTAACTACTGTACTGTAATTTGTACGTAAAATCATGCTGGTTTTTTTTTTTTTACTCTACTGGATTCGAATCGCTTTCCCTGTAATGCTCCACGTCACGTACAGAGTCTTCTTGTCGTTATATCATTCCGAATTAGAAATTCGATAAACAAATTGGGTATTTCTAGTTCTGCTCTACATTTTAATTTTAGTAAATAATATTTTCGGTAAAAAAATTTAAATTTGCATTTAAAAACTAACAATATGCATTTTGTGGGTAAATTAAAACAATTAATATTAACTCTCTATCGACGGATGCATGCATGCATATATTAATGTATGGGTTGTCGTTCAGAAATAGAATTCAATACGTATTTATAAAGCATTCGCCAAAAAATCTACAATCACAAAATGAAGTAAAAAATGCCTATGGTAACTTTAGGTAAAACAATTATAGGATCACCTGAAGATCAGGGCCCCCAGCCTTCTTTAGTTAGCCTTATAAGGTTAACTAACGAAAATATCACGACTTAAGGCTAACTAACGAAGGCTGGGTGCCCTGATCTTCAGGTGATCCCAATTATATTTTAACCATTGCTTTATTGGATCCATACAAAAGGTGGTTAACTAAATGTTTTTCTTAATTTCTGTTTTTTCATGCGGTTATTGTCCAAACTTATTTGGACAGGTTCTCGTATCTATATACATACCTTGGTTTGGTTTGGTTTAACATTGGTTTAACTTCCGCCCGAATTGTTCATTCTGACGAAGGTCAAGCTTGTCACTCTACCTTAGACCTACAGTTTAACGTGGAATCCGAACCACGCCCCACCAGCAGCCCAGCGTCTTAACCACAAGGTTACTGGGATACCTGAATTTGATTGTTAAATTTTTTTAGTTTATTTTTGTTTTAAGATTTCATTTATTTAACATTAATTTATACTAAGTATTCATTACATTGAGCACTTACTTATTCACTCTCATTAATAACCCTATTACTCAGAAAATTTATGGTAAGATGACTGAATTATTTATCTGATTATCGTTAAAGTTTAACTTACTTTACACCTTGGACCAACTTATACTTAAAAGACCGGCTTGGAGATTTGCTCCTATGAATCTTAGTCACCTAATTTACTAATTTATTCGGTAAATTATATATACTAGCTAAAGAGGGCCCTACGGGACCATTTAGCTAGACCTGCGGTGCTGAGGACTTGGGCCCAGTAATTGGGGGGAGCCGGAGTACAGATATGATAACAGTTGCTTAATAGTAGAATTATTTTGTTTTGAACATGTATGAACCAAGTTTCTTATATTATTATCCGGGCGGCAACGTGAAGCCTAAGAGTTTCATGACTGCGTTCTTTTCTATAGTTTTATTGACGAAATAATTGAACCGATAGTAATTGGGGGTTCAATTATTTGGTCAATAAAACAATAGTCATGAAAATCTTAATAAGCTTCACAAATCTTGACACAATGTGAAGCTCAAGACTTTCATGGCTGCGTTCTTCTCTATAATTTTATTGTGGTGCTAGGGCTTTTGAGTCCAGTAATTCGGGAAGGCGGGGGGGCTAGTCACACATATATCATATTTTCGTTCATTGCTCATCACCCCCATCCACCATACGAAGTTTGGTCGAAATCAGTTCAGGAACGTAAATGTTTTTTCTGCGGACAGACGGACAGACATTCGGTGAATTATAACAGTAACTAGCATACCCGCCCGTATTACAGACGGGTTTTTTTTTAGGTAGATATGCCGACGCTTAGAATTATAATCCGTTACATAGCATACCCGCTAGACCGCGGTATGTTATGTCTTTGAAAACTGTAGCAACAAATTTTAATTTTTATTATTATTTTTATGGTTGGCAGTGTGAAGCTTAAGAGTTTCATGACTGCGTTCTTTTCTATAGTTTTATTGACCAACTAATTGAACCGACAGTAATCGGGGGTTCAATTATTTGGTCAATAAAACTATAGTCATGAAAATCTTAATAAGCTTCACAAATCTTGATACAATGTGAAGTTCAAGATTTTCATGGCTGGGTTCTTTTTATAGTTTTATCGCAGTGCTGGGGCCTTCGGGCCCAGTAATTAGTGGGGGGGCGGCTGGTCACACATATATTTTCGTTCATTACTCATCACCCCTATCCACTATACGAAGTTTGGTCGAAATAGTTTCAGAAACGTTGAAGTTTTTTCTGCGGACAGACGGACAGACAGACAGACAGACAGACAGACAGAGACACATTTTCGGTGAATTATGGTAGTAATATTCCGGTGTATATTTTGTGATTTTTCTTTATTTACCAATTTATTTGGTAAATTATATATATCCACATAGGTGGTCCTCGTTTTGCGGAACCTCTTTATACGGAATTTCACACTTACGGAAATTTTTTCGAAAAAGTTAAAAATGAAATTTCACTGTTCAGCAATGATACAACTATATTAAATGCCCTACAAGCAAAATAAATGCAACTTTAGATGATTTTTATGGCTAGATTACAAAAGTACTGTACATGGTCAAATCCAAAAGCAAATGGTATCACAATGGAAATATAGAAAACTTAATTTTTTTAAGGAAAACTTCACGGAGCAACTGGAGAAAACGCACCTCAGTTTTGACAACTGTAGAAGATGCACCTCTAAATGAGCAAACTGGAGAAAACGCACCTCTAAATAAGCAAACTGGAGAAAACGCACCTCTAGAACACAACTCAAAAAGGATATTGAAACAAATGAATAAAAACATGTTTATTAAGGGAAAACAGACAATAAAATCATACAGAAACTAGAGTCAAAAGGGATATTGTTCTGATATGTGTTTACACAAATTACTAAAGGCATAATTATGAAATCTATCACGCCACATAAATTCAGATAAATATGAATTGAGCATGTTTCTTCGACAACCATGTATCCTATAGTAACCATTATTACATTATCATTTGTATAATTTAGGTCTCGGGGGTACCGGGGCGGAGCCCCCGTAAAGATCACGCATCACAAATTGATCGGTCCGAATGTCATTTTCGTTTAAACTAACGAAAATATAATGACTTAACTTGACCAATCATCAAGGGCGTTCAGTAGGTCTTAGTTTAACTATTAATCCCTGCCGGGGGTATTGACGTCAGCATTGACGTCAGCGGCGGCGGCCAATTTCTTGAAATTACCCCAACTGGAGAAAGCGCACCTCCGTTTTTGCCAACTGGAGAAAACGTACCTTTCAGTCACATCAGGTACGTTTTCCGCAGTTGCTCCAACTTCATTATATAGGGAATAAAAATTTCCAACCAAAAACATCATCACCTCCACCCACGGCAATCACGCGCCAAGATGATGGGTCAGACAATGAAGCTGACGACCCTCCATTGCTGCTTCAGCTTCAAGAGGAAGCACCTGATGATAATGTGGAAGAGGAAGTTGCTGCCCCTTTGTCAACCACCTTCTGATTTCCTTTCCATGACTCACAACACTACCACCAAACACCGATCAGCAGTTTTGGGAGGTGAATACAACTATTTATGCAGTTTATTTCCTTCAGTACAATATAATTTCTGAAAATATATTAAAATATTATTGTTTTCTATTTAAATGTGTTCAAAAAGGTAAAAAATTATGTTTATTATGCAGTTTTGGGTTGTAAAAATCTTCCGTAGGAACGCATCTCCCATTATATAATGGGATTTAATGGGAAAATAGGGTCCGTTATATGGAAATTCGTTTTAGGAGAACTTTTCAGAAACGTAGCCCTTCCGTATAACGAGGACTGCCTGTATAGTATATATATATATATATATGATGAGAAAAACCACGAAGGAAAGGAAACACAGAGTGGTGCTCAAGCGCTTTCGTTTAATGACATCTTCAGGAACACTGAAGTAAATAAAGAGTTCAAGACTATATTATAGGTTACAAAAAAAATATATGTATATAGTAAATATAGAAATAAAAATTGTGGGAGGAGCATACAAATTTGTGAGAAAACAACCAATTTTAGCACTTTGCCCGAATTCAACACAAGATCAAATATATATATATATAAATTCCAGTGTATATTTTGTGACTTTTCTTTATTTACCAATTTATTCAGTAAATTATATGAGGTGTTGCCAGTACGAGCAGCAAACTCGGCACATCCGCGATTTTGTGATTGTTCCACGAATGAATAGTTCAACCCTCCCCCATTCACAGACAACTTGGTATAGCCAAATACCCCCATCGTACGCTCAAAATGTAGTTATTTTCAATGCGTGTATTTGCGCTTTGTGACCCACGTACACAATAGTCTCAAAGTTTAAACGTGTCTACTTCAAAACTGGTTTGGCGAGTTCGCCCCTCACACGCGACGCCTCATTATATATTCTAGTGCAGGGTTTCTCAAACATTTTGTTACTTCGTACCTTCTGATTCATCAGACAATCAGCTTGTATCCCCATTAGGAGGAATTCACATAAGATACAGAAATATCAATAATAAATGCTTTATTAAGCGAATAAACAACAAACTACACATGTAAATAAAATTAGGGTTGTTATAATTCTTGAATTTTAGTGTGAGGGGTGTGCCTGATCTGTGGAAACTATTTTCTCAATTTCAGGTGTAGTGCTTGACAAGGAAACTCGAAGATCATATTCCACGTTTAGTGGAGAGCGATATTTAGTTTTTTTATTTAACAAAGCTGAAAATCCTTGTTCACATAGATAAGTACTTGGAAACATTAGCAATGACTTCACCACCAAACTAGCTACAACAGGATAAGACTCGCTCATTTTGAACCAGAACTTAGCGGAAGAGTTTCAAATGCATCTCTGTAGAGTCATTCACCAACTCAATAAATTGATCCTGCAAGTCTTCTACGAGCAAGTGCACGTCAACGATGAATAGATTTCTTTCAATTTTAAATCCAATTAGTTCAATTCTGGAAAATAGACTGGAACTCCAGCAGCAGAGAGGAAATATGCGCCAACACCAGCTGAGTCATATGAATTTGTCATTTTCCTAATTATTCTCAAGCGCATTGCTAAGATGCTCACACATACAAAGGTTTTTGTCTTTTACTTTTGTTTCCCACAGTTTCAGTTTCATATTGAATGCTCCACGTTTATCCATGAAATTAATCACGGTGGTGTGCTGACCTTGAAGCGATTTGTTCAACGTGTTTAGACGTAAGACTATGTCACTTAAGTAGGCTAACTTCATAAGCCACTGGTTATCTGACAATTTTTTTGGCAAAATTTAAAGACTTTGTTTTGCCGTCTCGTTTGAAGAATTCAGTCAGCTCGTTTTTCAATGACTCAACTCTTGCTACCACATTTTCCCGTGATAGCCAGCGTACCTCGGTGTGAAATAGCATGACTTCTTCATCTGCACAAAACTCCTTGTAAAGTAGGTGGAAGAGGCGAATATTGAGGGCATTAGACTTGATAGCATTAACCATATGAACGACATCATCAAGAACTAAGCTTACTTCTGGTGGGAGTGTTTTAGATGCCAGAGCATATCGGTGAATCATGCAGTGAAGATGCTTTGAATCGGCGCTCGCTTCCTTCACTTTTGCTAGAAATCCCGAATGCTTGCCAAGCATCGCAGGTACTCCATCCGTTGTGAAAGCACACACATTGTCCTAAGTCAGTCCGTAATTTTTGAAAAATTTAGAGACCTCTAAGAAAATGTTTTCTCCTCTAGTTGTAGATTCGAGAGCATGACAAAACAGAAATTCTTCTTTGAAATCTCCGCCATTTATATATCGCGCGAAGACGAGTAGTTGGGCACAGCTGGCCACGTCTGTCGATTCATCGAGCTGAATTGAAAATTTGCTTAAAGGTGCTTCACGTATATCAGCAACTACTTGGTGCATGATGTTCTCCGACATCTCTAAGATTCTCCGTTGGACAGTATCGTTTGAAAGAGGCAGTAATGCTACCTTATTCTGGGCAGAGTCTCCGATCATACAACGAACTATATCTTTGCAGTAAGGGATAATAAATTTTTCGACAATGCTGTGAGGTTTTTTTTCCTTGCTATTCTTAACGATACCATGTATGAGGCGCGTAATGCTGCCTCGTTTTGTTGGCTAATGCTCATGGATCGATCAAAACGTGCTCGCTTCAGTTCCGCTTCTTTTCGTTTGAAGAAGGGAACGTCCTTATTAACAAGTTCCGTATGGTAGCCACTTAAGTGTCTCTTGAGGAAACTTCGCTTTAGTGAATCTAATGAGAACACCTTGTTGCATATAACACACTGAGGCAGCTCGATCACATTTTTGATAATAGATGTGAGTAGTATGACCGCAAAATGTTAGAGTGCAATTGCATTGCAATGT
Source organism: Bathynomus jamesi (assembly GCA_023014485.1). NCBI lineage: Eukaryota > Metazoa > Arthropoda > Malacostraca > Isopoda > Cirolanidae > Bathynomus > Bathynomus jamesi. Next base: position 101,579 of record JAJOZX010001424.1, read on the forward strand.
TGATCATATTAGTGCCAGTGCCATCCACCTCACCCTCTTGTTGCAAGGTGTCAACCCCCTTCCCCCTCCCCCAGGGTGCCAAAAAAAGGGGGGTCAAGGGGAAATCCACCAAGCTGCCACAAGCTAGGGGGAATGCCACCCAAACCTAAACTAAGAGAGATGAGAGGAGGAGAGAGGAGAAAGAGAGAGAGAGATGTTCTTGCTGGCATGTCGCATCGCATAATAAGGATCTTGACCTCAGCAATCGGCTTAGAAGTGTATATATATATATATATATACAACCTTTGGCTAACCTTTGGTTAGCTTCCGCCCGAATTGTTCATTCTTACGAAGGTCAAGCTTTTCACTCCACCTTAGACCTACAGTTTAACGTGGAATCCGAACCACGCCCCATCAGCAGCCAGCGTCTTAACCACTAGGCCACCTAGGGTACCCATTTATCTACCAACCACTTTCTTTATTGTGTGGAAGGATGAACAGCTGGATTTTGCTGCGCGCCGGCTGTCGTCGGGTCTCGAACCGGGGCCGAAGGATTCGTAGTCAGCGACGCTAACCACTACACCACCGAGGCGGTGTATATATGATATAATAAAATCACGAAGGAAAGGAAACACAGAATGGTGCTCAAGCGCTTTCGTCTAATGACATCCTCAGGAGTGTTCCTGAGGATGTCATTAGACGAAAGCGCTTGAGCACCATTCTGTGTTTCCTTTCCTTCGTGGTTTTATTCATCATAAATATCGTTCACGTGTTACTTTCGTGAAATAATTTTATATATATATATATATATATATATATATATATATATTATTGAAGCATACATGCATCGTTTATATATCCCCATCACCCCAGTTATTCCTTAATACCGTTTTTATATATACACATCCAGGAAAGCACTTGTCTCAATCGTTTATTGGATAATAAAACACAAGTACACCATTCGGTTTATTTAGAGAATTATTGGAAATAATTTAACATACATGAAATATATAGAAAATAAATGTACATTAAAAAATAGTTCAGAAGAATTCTATACAGTAAAAATAAATACTTTAAACGAAGGATATATATATATATATATTTTCACGTGTCACTTTCGTGAAATAATTTTCATATATATATATATATATATATATATATATATATATATATATATATATATATATATATACACACACACACATATATATATATATATAAGGAGTGATGAAAAAATATCTAAAATTTTATTGCTACGGACAAATGAATGCAAATAAGAAATAACCGTTTACATATGTCAGTCTTCCTGCCCTTTGGCGTCTGCAGTCTGAAGCAAAATCTGCTACCATGAGTCAGTAGTTGGTTGGAGCGCTTAAAAGGAGGGTGTGTTTTTGCAGTACGTATAAATCTCTGAAATGGAACAACGCGCGTTCGGAGACGAACGAAATGATTAAAACAGCTTTTGGAAATGATGCTCTCAGTGTAGCTAACGTTTACAAATGGCACAAAAACTTTAAAAATGGAGAAACATCGCTTGAAGACAAGGAACGCAGTGGCCGCCCTTCCACTTCTCGTACGGATGAAAATGTCCAACAGATTCGATTTCTGGTACGAGCAAATGTTTCTCCATTTTTAAACTTTTTGTTCCATTTGTAAACGTTAGCTTCACTGAGAGCATCATTTCCAAAAGCCGTTTTAATCATTTCGTTCGTCTCCGAACGCGCGTTGTTCCATTTCAGAGATTTATACGTACTGCAAAAACACACCCTCCTTTTAAGCGCTCCAACCAACTACTGACTCATGGTAGCAGATTTTGCTTCAGACTGCAGACGCCAAAGGGCAGGAAGACTGACATATGTAAACGGTTATTTCTTAATTGCATTCATTTGTCTGCAGCAATAAAATTATCGATAGTTTTTGATCACTCCTCCTATGTATATATATATATATATATATATATATATATATATATATATTCTTACAAATTCAATATATATATGTATGAGCAAATACACACATATATATATATGAGCATCAAAAATAATAATAATAGTACAGGAGAAATCTATATACACATTTAATATATGTACGGGCAAATACACATTTATATTAAGTAATAATAATAAAATAATAATAATACCTAGGAAATATATTCTTAGCTGAATTAACATTGCATGAAAATACACATTTATATACAGGGTGTCCCAGAATTAACTATCTATTTCAATGAAATCGGACAAATGTTTTAAAAACACACTTTTATTTATGTTTATCATGTTTAATGTGTTAAAAATGTATAAATTTCTAAATTTTTTTCATAATTTTATTTTCATAATTTTTTCATAGTTTTTCATAGTTTTATTTTTAGAATGGCAAAGAGACTCTCCAAAAGTTAACGTGTGGCTTGGAATGACCAAATCCAAAATTTATGGCCCATTCTTCTTTGCGGGAGCAACTGTAACAGGTACCGTCTACCTTGATATGCTTCAGCAGTTTCTCGAACCACAGCTTCTTGATGATGGCATTCTTGATAATGTTGTGTTTCAACAAGATGGAGCACCATGTCATTATGCTCTAATTGTTCGAGAATACCTCAACAGACGCCTTCCGAGTCGGTGGATTGGACGTGGAGGACCTCGACCTTGGCCTCCGCGTTCTCCGGATTTGACACCCCTGGATTTCTTTGCATGGGGTTTCATAAAAACAAAGGTTTATCGCCAAAAGATCAATAGTTTAGCTGAACTTAAAGAACGCATCCAGTTGGCAGTGCGGGAGATAACACCTGAAATGCTTCAAAATGTGTTTCGCAGCGCTGAGGATAGATTTGAAATTTGCAGAGATACAGACGGTGCACATGTTGAAACTTCTCAATAAAGTTTTGACTTATGATTTATAAATCTATTTGTTTTTTATCATAATTTAGTAATAAACACAAAATTATGTCAGTTTTTATTAAATTTGTCCGATTTCATTGAAATAGATAGTTAATTCTGGGACACCCTGTATAAATTTCAAAATAATATACGAAAAATACACGCTCTTTATGTTATACTACGCTTAACTAAAATACTAAACTCGCACGTAATCGGGTCTACAGTTACATCATTGTTGCTTTGTACTATGCAATAAACACGATTTAGCGTTATTTCACCACTCAAGGTATGCGGATGCCTATACTCTATGTAAAGGCCCTTCATTTCGTTCAATACTATTTTTGTGCCCACTTTACAATTGGTTGACAAGGTATCACTCTCTTTAAACACGGGCAGAATACAATCAAAAGCACGCACAAAGAGGGCATCGTTCGCCACAACGTCTTATTAAATACAAATTTATAAACACTCCTTTCCAATCGAGGGTTTATTCTTTCTAATCCGAGCTTTTCAACCGTAAACTCTTCTTCACAATGCATATCGGCAGTTGAAATAAACTTCTAAGTCGTAGCGACAGCTACTCGTTATAGAAAGAAATAGCTCTTCAGGGTGAACAGTGTAGGTGAGTTCAGCCCTGTATCGCTCAAGTCCTTTGTACCAAAGTTCAACATATTTCGAAGAGTCTAAACCTTTTAAATACGCATCCAATTCCAAGCCATTCTCGCCATGTTCATTCCTACATTCGGTAAACTCGTCGAGCAGAGCGGTGTATTCTATTCAAGAACCGTGTCAAAATAAAGCATATCGTTAACACGTGCGTCTAATATAGGCTTCAGCTTGCGGAAACCGACGATTTCAATCATTCTGTCGAGGATGAAACGGTTTCGCGTAGGGGGTAAGGACGTTATTATCAGACGCATTCTTCCACATCAGCCGTATACACTAATCTGTTCTCTTCTTGTGCCTACACCTGCAGGTATTTTATAACGATCCTCGGCCCACCTCTCAACTATAACGAAAATTCTACTCATCTCCTCAACACTTAAATAAATAACATTCTGTTTACCAGAGTTTGTTTGTTTCCAAGTCGTTTCAAGTTCATAGTTAAAGGCGCCGGTTTTACGCCTGAACACACGCAGACTTCGTCACGGACACATCGTATACGGCATTGAAAATGCTGCTCAACGGAAGCTCCATCGTTTTCTGTTGTGAAGAGTGCACGTCCAGGCTTCAAGCTCTGAGGTGACTATGAGCAGACGGTGCGCGGTTTGGCACGGCGGGAGGTGTGGGGGAACGAGTCACACCAGGTGTCATACCAAGCGTTAGTGATTCGTGTACGGAGTTGTTCCAGCATGAAAGAGTCATATGAATATTTGTAGCTCATTATAACGGGCAATCGTTTAGAGAATTTTTCCATCTGCGATACATGAAATAATATCGGCTTTAGTGTTTTATCACTCCCATTCCCCAGAATGCGCACCAGACATTTTTGTTCAGGGGTATTTTCACGAACTATGCACATTTTATTAGCACTCCGGTGCACTATTTGAGAGAACATATGCCCATATTTGTCCTTTTTGCTTAGCAAGCGATACTTATCTCTAAACTCTTAGAAACTCGCACAGGCCTTTAACCACAACCTCACTGTGAACCTCGTTATGATATATATGAATGTAATGATAAAAATATTTAAGATTGTCCAATATAACAAGATTTATATTTTCAGCCGCAGGGTATGCGTAGTCGGTATGATGCAACGTGACATAATACTGCTTGTCACACTATTCGTCAACAAGACACTATCCAAACCCGTTGCTTCTCTTCTACACGTGTTGTTTCTTCCACTTCACGGTATATGTACGCCTTTACACAGTTTAGCCCAATGACGTAGTCCATTACATCGTTTGTGCCACGAAATCCTGAAATGCTCTCGCCACAATAGCCGTAGAGTATTTGAACCTCTTGTTCCTCACGCTTCGCACGGTTCAATGTAGCATTAAAAACCTCAAAGGAGGGGGAAATAGGGATTCTTTCAGTATCCACCACATCTGTAGACTTTATCGAATACCACTTCATAAATGTCGAGCACGCAATATGAAAGGTAGCCATCACTTTAAAGTCTACGCAAGAATTCTTCAAAATACATGTCTGAGATCCAGGGCATGCAGCAGCCAGTGTTGGGCACTAAAGCGTTAATCCGATAACAGTTAATTAACGAAGTTAACTTTTTTTAACGGACTATTAACGGCAGTTAATTTCCATTTATCGTTATCGGACCAGTTAACTTCCGATAACTCGATATTTAGTCTGTTAAAGTCCGTTAACACGTTAACTGCGAGGAGTCATTCACGGAAGATCACCACTCCGCGAATGAATTCAAACCGCCATAACTTCAGTCTGCCAATTCCGTCTTCTGCCGCAGTGGAACGGCTCTTCTCTCTCAGCAAGGACATCCTGAGGCCCAAGAGGTCAAGACTGGCAGTTAGGCCTAACTTTGAGAAGTTGGTCTTTCTGAAGGGCAACCAGCACATTGTGTCAGTCTTTAATAAATGTGCCTAAAATTTAATTTTACCTTTCAGTTCCCGCCATAATAATTCTCTGATAAATTAAAATTTAGTTAATGGTTAGTGGTTACAAGGGTTTCAAAACATAATCAGTACATTTTTTATTAAAAATAAAAAAAAAAGTTATCAAGCAAAAAAGTTGCAAAACCTGATAAAATACAGTTAAATACCTATTTATTGTTGGATTTTGCATAAATAAACATTTTCTATGGGTTTTAAAGTTTTTTCCTTGATTTTTTTAAATGTTAGTAAAGAAATAGTTATCGTTAACGGATTATCGTTAACTTCCGTTAACTTTGTAGTAAAATTATCGGATTATCGTTATCGGAGTTAAAAATTCGGGTTAACGGATTATCGTTATCGAAGTTAACTTTTTGGTTAACGGTGCCCACCACTGGCACCAGCCAAATGAGCACGCATGGGTAGAGATATGCCCAGGTAGTAGCAGGACTCACTTGACCGTTTGATTGATCATGCAGTGGGGGGAGCTTAGAATTTTTCCTGCACATACATGCGAACCCCCCATCCACAAACACACACACACATGAGGGAGAAAATGAAACGCTAATTGAAACGATTTATTTAATAAACATATCATAAACAAGTAAATGCGGGTAATAAATAAATAAGATAAACATATCATTAACAAGTAAATAGACATATATATATATATATATATATGACAAAACAATCAAGGGCTATGGTACCCAAAGGGTACGGTGTTGTAAGTGCCAGGCACCTGGTAACGTTTCCTATACGTGTTACGACACACTTTCGTGTCCTTAAGTTCCTTTATACCCCCAATTTCTGTGCCCGAAAATTGTGGGTCCCTACAGTCAGTTGGGGCGGTTGGTCGCCTTCATCTTCTAAGCACACTAGCTCCTTTAACAAATCAAAGTTAACGATCCGTCGGTTCGCCTAGTTAAGTTGGGGCTTTTACACTGCTCACATACCATGTGGCATTCCTTGTGTAGTGAATACTCTTATTTTAGTTTCAAGATAAATGTTAATTTTACAGTCTTGAATTTCGGAATAGTTATAAATTCATTTTAAATTAGTTACCCCTCATAATTCAATTGTGAACCACATTAATACTAATTTTATGTATATTGTATTATTTTATTGTATGTAAACATAATTAATTATATATCACAATTGTCAGTTAATTATTTATATTCAAATATTTATTTTAATCTAATACCATGTCCATTTTACAAATAAATAATAGAAATCCAAGGGTTATATTTTCCACCTTCGGAAAATATAACCCTTGGATTTCTATTATTTATTTGTAAAATGGACATGGTATTAGATTAAAATAAATATTTGAATATAAATAATTAACTGACAATTGTGATATATAATTAATTATGTTTACATACAATAAAATAATACAATATACATAAAATTAGTATTAATGTGGTTCACAATTGAATTATGAGGGGTAACTAATTTAAAATGAATTTATAACTATTCCGAAAATAGGGCTATGGTACCCAAGGGCTATGGTACCCAAAGGGTACGGTGTTGTAAGTGCCAGGCACCTGGTAACGTTTCCTATACGTGTTACGACACACTTTCGTGTCCTTAAGTTCCTTTATACCCCCAATTTCTGTGCCCGAAAATTGTGGGTCCCTACAGTCAGTTGGGGCGGTTGGTCGCCTTCATCTTCTAAGCACACTAGCTCCTTTAACAAATCAAAGTTAACGATCCGTCGGTTCGCCTAGTTAAGTTGGGGCTTTTACACTGCTCACATACCATGTGGCATTCCTTGTGTAGTGAATACTCTTATTTTAGTTTCAAGATAAATGTTAATTTTACAGTCTTGAATTTCGGAATAGTTATAAATTCATTTTAAATTAGTTACCCCTCATAATTCAATTGTGAACCACATTAATACTAATTTTATGTATATTGTATTATTTTATTGTATGTAAACATAATTAATTATATATCACAATTGTCAGTTAATTATTTATATTCAAATATTTATTTTAATCTAATACCATGTCCATTTTACAAATAAATAATAGAAATCCAAGGGTTATATTTTCCACCTTTGGTACTGTCGCAGTTTCGCCTAACGGACTCAATACGGCTAGTGAGATAATCACTGGTTGGCACTTAACCAGCGGCAGTGCTTATGGCTACATCATCCAGGTTAACCTATACCGGATAGATGCGCTACGGTCCCAAGCCGTAGCTTGCCTAGGCCAACGACGACGACGTAAACCAACAATTGGTGACTCCGGAGTTGGATTCCCCCCTTTTTACCCGAACGACTAGGACTAGACTGTAACGTCGTTCGTGCCCATCACCCCCTTCACCCGAGCGACTAGGACCAGACTGTAACGTCGTTCGTGCCCATCACCCCCTTCACCCGAGCGACTAGGACCAGACTGTAATGTCGCTCGTGCCCTCTGCCCCTCACCCCTGCCCGTGCGCTCTGTGCCTGCGCTCGTCTCAACCTCCACTCCTTCGTTGGTAACTTGTCGTCTTGCTTGTACGTCAGCAAGCATAGGAGAAGATGCCTGACGACGCTGGTGCCATCTCCCACTTGAGCGTAAAGCTCCCCGTCTTCTGGCCGGGTGATCCATTTATTTGGTTCCACCAAGTGGAATCACAATTCAACTTGGGAAGGATCACCGCTAGCAGGACGAAATACGATCATGTTTTGTCCTCTCTACCAGCGAGCATCATCTCTGAAGTCCGTGACGTCATCGTGTCTACTTCCACGAGTGAGGACCCATACAACGATCTGAAGTCTGCCATCCTGTGCCGCACCACTGTCTCCGAGCGTGAGAAACTACATCAGTTAATCTCAAAAGAAGAACTTGGAGACCGTAAGCCCACTCAAATGCTGAGGGCTATGCAGTGCGCTCTAGGCGAACGCGCACAAACCTTCGATAAGGACATCTTTAGACAGTTGTTCTTGCAGAAACTTCCTCCATCAGCTCAGCGTGTCTTGGCCACTATGGATCCTGCTACTCCAGTTGATAAACTAGCAGAAACTGCCGACAAAGTAGTGGAGATTGACACAGCTCCGGTCAACAACGTGAACACACAATCGGAACTGGAGTTGAAAGTGAAAGAGTTAAGTCAACAACTCAACCACGTTTGTTCTCTGCTACAAAATCAACGGCAAAGAAGCCATTCTCGGTCAAGATTTACGAAGAGGCATCGTTCGAGTTCCGGGAAGATCTGCTTCTACCACTCGAAATTTGGAAAGAAGGCTAGGAAGTGCATCTCCCCTTGCAATTTTTCGTCGGAAAACCCCAGCAGCGAGTCCTAATGGCGTCTAGTACTCGCACTGCCAACCTGTTATTCATAAAGGACAGGAACTCTGGTGTCAATTTCTTGGTCGATACCGGAGCGTCAGTCAGTGTATTCCCTCAAAAATCTGGTCATACGCACTCGGAATCTCCGCCTCTATACGCTGCTAACGGTTCACGCATACCCACGTACGGTACTCAGTCGCGTGAACTAAACTTGGGCCTTCACCGATCCTTCAAGTGATTTCATCTGTGCTCAAGTGCAGCATCCCATAATCGGCGCTGACTTCCTCCAGCATTTCAAACTCCTGGTGGATCTTGACAAGCGACGCTTATGCGACCAGGCCACACTGCTTTCTGTTCTTGCCAAACAGGTTGCCCTTCCGGACGCCTCGAACTCTGCACTTTCCCTCGTTCCCCCTAATTCCATGTACCAGTGCCTTTTCCAGCGATATCCAGGAATTCTTCAACCGATGCAGATGGGTGATACCATTAAGCACACCATTACCCATCACATTACAACAAAAGGTCCCCCTGTGTTTGCAAAACCCAGACGTCTTGCCCCGGACAAACTGAAAGCTGCCAAATCGGAATTCCAGCTTATGCTGGATCTTGGGATAATAAGACCTTCCAAAAGCAGTTGGTCCTCTCCCCTACACCTGGTCCAGAAGAAGTCAGGAGACTGGAGACCATGTGGGGATTACCGGTTTTGAATTCGACAACCATCCCGGACCGATATCCGGTACCAAATGTCCAAGACTTTACTTCTCTCTCCACGGCAAATCTATCTTCAGTAAAATAGATCTCGTTAAGGCTTTCCACCACATTCCCGTAGAGCCTTCGGATATTCCCAAGACTGCAGTTTGTACACCATTTGGGTTATTCGAATTTGTGAAGATGCCGTTCGGGCTACGGAATGCTGCGCAAACCTTTCAGAGGTTTATAGATGAGGTCACCAGAGGCTTAGACTTTGTTTATGCCTACATCGATGATTTGCTTGTGGCCAGCTCAACGGAAGAGGAACATAAGGAACATCTTTCACTCCTCTTTCAACGCTTAGAACAATACGGTGTTACTATTAATGCATCTAAGTGTGTGTTTGCACAGCCAACCTTGGAATTTCTTGGTCACACGATTTCGCAGCACGGAATTACCCCCTTCAGGACAAGTGTGAAGTGATAAAAAATTACCCTATGCCAAGTAATCGGCGTGAGTTACGTCGGTTTCTAGGTTTGGTAAATTATTACCACAAGTTTCATTAAAAACTGTGCCAGTGTTCTTGCTCCTCTACACGCTATGATCACACACAAACGCAAGGTAACGAAATTGGTATGGTGTAGCGATAGTTTACAGGCGTTTGACAATGCCAAAAATGCTATCAATAGTGCATTGTCTCTGTCATTTCCTATCAGTGATGCCCCCCTAACTCTGACGGTCGATGCATCAGATGTTGCGATCGGTGGAGTGTTGGAACAAACCATTAACGGTAACAAGCACCCATCGCGTTTTTACTCGAAAAAGCTGCAGCCAGCCCAAACGCGTTATAGTGCTTTCGGACGTGAACTTCTTGCTATTTACTTAAACGTGAAGCATTTTCAACATTTCCTGAAGGCCGAGAGTTTTGTTTTTACCGACCACAAACCTTTGGTCACTGTCTTCAATAAAAACAGCTGTAACCACTCTCCCAGAGTCATCAGGCAACTCGATTATATCTCGCAATTTTACCACAGATATCCGCCACATCAAAGGTGTCTTGAACACTCCAGCGGATGCACTTTCAAGAATAGAGATTACTTCTGTTACCCTCAGCTCTACACTGTGGAATGCTATTGCACAGGATCAAGATAAGGATACGGAAACTACAAGACCTGCTCAGAGAAGACTCCACTCACTCACTTTCCTCAAGAAAATGAGTATGCCAGGATTGTCTGTGCCCCTCTATTGCGACGTATCAACAGCTGCTATTCGCCCTTATGTCCCTCCATGTCACAGACAAGCTCTTCACGGATCTTCATAACCCCTCCCATCCTGGTATCCGTGCTTCGCAACACCTGGTTACCTCTCGCTTTGTTTGGCCCTCGATGCGGAAGGATGTCAAACATTGGACCAAAACGTGCCTTGCCTGCCAGCGTGCCAAAGTCCAAAGGCACACCAGGTCCCCCTTTGACGCATTTCCGCCCCCATCCCAGCGATTTGAGGTAATTCATGTAGACATTGTTGGCCCTCTTCCAGTGATTCAAGGCCAACGTTATCTGCTCACCTGTCTCGACCGCTTTTCCAGATGGCCTGAAGCCATCCCACTTCCTGATATCCAAGCGGACACTGTTGCAAGAGCCTTTCTTCATGGATGGGTATCAAGATTTGGATTGCCGACAAAAGTCATCACTGACCAAGGTCGCCAATTTGAGTCTTCGCTTTGGAAGAAGTTTACCAGCTTGTTGGGTACAGTACATGCGCATACCTGTGCGTATCAGCCGCAAGCTAACGGCCTCGTCGAACGCTTCCATCGCCAGCTGAAGTCATCCCTTATGTGTCACGAAGACTCCCATTGGATGGATAAGCTTCCACTCGTGTTGCTTGGTATTCGCTCTGCATTTAAGAGTGATCTGAAGACTACAGCGGCTGAACTAGTCTATGGAACAACACTGCGGCTACCAGGTGGCTACTTCACTGCAGGGGATAAGTCATGTGATCCTACGGAATTCGCTCAAACACTTTCCTCTCACATGCAGTCCCTTCAGCCTGTTCCCCCTCGATTGACTAGCCAACAGAACATCTTTGTTTCCCCAGCCCTCCAATCTTGCACCCACGTTTTCGTTCGTGTACCTCTCCCAAAACGGCCTCTCCAATGTCCATATGACGGACCCTATGAAGTTCTCCGACGTACGCGCAAATCATTCCTCATCCAGCGCGGTTCCAAGGTCGACAAGGTTTCTATCGATTGTCTTAAGCCTGCGTTTTGGAATCAACCTTAAGCGAGGTACATGTAGCTACCAAAAAGGTCCAGCGGAAATCAGTGTCGTTCGGAACTCTTTGAACTTCCTCTCTGGTGGGGAGTGTGTAGTGAATACTCTTATTTTAGTTTCAAGATAAATGTTAATTTTACAGTCTTGAATTTCGGAATAGTTATAAATTCATTTTAAATTAGTTACCCCTCATAATTCAATTGTGAACCACATTAATACTAATTTTATGTATATTGTATTATTTTATTGTATGTAAACATAATTAATTATATATCACAATTGTCAGTTAATTATTTATATTCAAATATTTATTTTAATCTAATACCATGTCCATTTTACAAATAAATAATAGAAATCCAAGGGTTATATTTTCCACCTTTGGTACTGTCGCAGTTTCGCCTAACGGACTCAATACGGCTAGTGAGATAATCACTGGTTGGCACTTAACCAGCGGCAGTGCTTATGGCTACATCATCCAGGTTAACCTATACCGGATAGATGCGCTACGGTCCCAAGCCGTAGCTTGCCTAGGCCAACGATGACGACGTAAACCAACACTTGCAATGTTTCTCTATATCTTCCGGAAACTCGAGACACCCCTTACACAAATCATGATGCCTTCCATATTTTCGACTTTTATCATAACTAACGTAAAGAGTTCTTATATTACGGATGGGGAAATACGTTGGCCCTGACAACCCTAAAATAAACAGGGGCCTTGTTCGATCTCTCACACTGCTTTTAAAAACATGCACAATCTTTCGACGATCATCCATTCGAAATACAACTTTACGAACATTTATTTCCTGCTCTACCCTTCTCAGCTCTTCAGGACCCATATTACAATCAAACTCAAGCTTACAAGCTGAGGCCAGTTTACGGGCACGCTGCACAACCGTAGGCAGCCAGATATCATACGCTATTGTATTTAGCACAGTAAACATATGGGCCAAGACTATTGCTATCAAGCCGCAACCACGCTCGGTGTCTATATGCCGTCTGTAAATAGCCTGAGAATTGAAGTTAAGAGTATAAGGTGTGGCACTATGACCCGCAACACGGAATACACGGTCAATATCGACCGTAAAGTTGTCCATATTGAAGGCTGTACTACTTTGAGAGGCCTACATTATACGCCTCAATTTATATTCTATATTTACACCCAAAAATCATCTACATCCCCGTCATCTGACCCGAACCCGAAGGACAGCCTCGTCCTGACTTCACGTTCGTCGCTGTTTTGAAGGGCAAACTCCACAATACGTTCAACTACGCGTCGCAGTCCGTGCTCAACACCATTGCTATACATGGTTCGCGGGTCAACCGATTTCCAGTCAGGGCTGGGGTGGGGGTAGCGGTGCGCACCATCTCGAATGTTATACCATCCTCTACAGAACGAGAAGCTGCTGCTGCTGTGGAGGATACGACCGGAATTGAATAGGAATAAGGGGGGTACATCTTTATTTGAGGAAGGAGCTAGTGTGGGGGTTGTGTCGTAAGACGTAGAGGGTTGGAGCTCCATTACTGGGGTCTAACAACCGGTGCACTCCTGGCACGCTTTATACCTGACGTGGAAGGAACTTTATTATCATCATGCCTCCGCTTTGAATTGTCGCGTGGGAGCGTTACAGGTGTCGCTGGTGTGGGTTCGCTAGCGGGGGTGGTGCCTGTAGCCACAACTACACTCTCGTCGGAATCGTCTGTAATATCGATGATGGGTACATGTTGCTGTACCTTATCGTCATTCACGGTTCTGTGGAAGAGGAAAAACAAGACTGTAGAATATAAGGAACGTCACATAAAAATTTATTATATTTTGTAAATGTTTCACTGAGGAGTGTGACGTGTTAGAGATGGATTCTGTAGAAAAATTCAGGTTCACGAGCCCGTTCACATGTATTATATCTGGCCCTACAAATATGTATATAACGTTAATTCGCTAAAGGGAAATGAACATACAGTCATTGTAATTGACGATCTCATGTTAGAAATGGATAAAACGTTTGCCGAGACATTTATAGTGTTCTCCCACCATCTTAACATAAGCGTGTTCTTCATCAACCAGAATCTATTTTTCAAAAATAGATGCATGCGCGATGTGTCGTTAAATACACAATATCTAGGCTTATTCGCACATCATAGAGATGTGTCATAAAATGGGGTACTAGCCAATCAAATATTCCTGAATCAGCGTAAGGAGTTTTTGGAAGTTTATAAAGAAGCTACAAGTCAACGTTACGAATATTTGCTTTGTGACCTTCACCCGCGAAACACGTTTAAGGTGCTTCTAAGAACGAATATATTCCTAAACGAGCCTGAAACGGCGTATATTCCAGAATAACAAAGTGGCTAAAGAAATACCATGAGTTAATAAAACTCTATCATCGACTGCCCCGGGCATTGCAACAGTTGTTTGTGAAAAATATTGACTCAGACTTTTTAAAATGCACCTGTGAAATCTTTCTTAATGTTATAAAATGTAATGTACCAATGAAACCCCCTCAGAAGGCCCGCCTACGCCGTTACAAGAACATAATACACACACTCACTCGTAAAAGTAAAAGTGTGTGGGAAAAAAAACAAATTATTTTACAAAGAGGGGGTTCATTTCTCCCCATCTTATTTTCAGTTTTGGGACCTTTACTGACTAGATTAATATAATGAAGAAAATAGTCGTGATTCCGCACGAGGTGTATGCTTCATTGCAAAGCTCAGAGTCTAGAACCCCGTAAAAGTAGGCTTTAAAGAATGAAAAGCGAATTGTTAGACCTATTAAACAGTGAAAAGTCACCTGATGAGAAAAGAATCTTATACCAAGACGCTCTGCAGAAATTTCTTTATCCGTACGAAAATTATAAAAATCCAACAGAGATCCCCGTGGTTATTAGGCACAGCGTGGACAACGAGAGCATGGAGGCATAGGGCCTGGGCCGATGCTAGAGATGACCAGTCAAAGAATAAAGGGTCGACCCCACAAATATCGAACATGTATTGAAAAGCAGTCTCCCACATACATTCAGGAATAAAGGCTTAAGTCTTTATATTCTATTGAACGAGGACCCCATTATACAGTGGACCGATACAAGGTGAGGTCATTGTTGAAGGAGCAAAGGTACAGGGCTCGAGTACAGTTGATATCGTCCATGACCTGGTGAAGAGTGGGATAGGCCATCACCATTAGGATGGAAGCATATTAAAGCAAGATTACAACAAATAAATGTCCCCAAAACATTGATAGGAAATCTGAATAGGATAAAAGACTTGGAGCATGCCTCACATATGCCACAACTGAGCACGCCATCACCCGCAGCGGTAGCATCTCTGAATCTCTGAAGAGGAGAAAGAAGAGGCCAAACAACAACGGTCAATCCTCACCGCGTGCTTCTAAAATACGCAAATGGCTAACATATTAAGAAACAGTTATTATGACATTCCTAGCCCAGTCTCCCACGGAGGAGTTGATAGACTGTACAGAGGCGTTTATAAAGAGGGAGTGGTGAAAAAAGATGTTGAGTGGTTTTTGCGGGAGCAGGATGCTTATACACTTCATAAGCCTGTGAGAAAAGGTTTAAAACAGCCAAGACAACAGCGGCTTCGATTGACTCCATTTGGCAGGCGGATTTAACAGACACGCAAAGATATTCAGTGTATAACGGTGGTTACCGCTACATCCTATTCATAATAGATGTATTCTTTAGATACCTGTGGTTAATTCTCCTGAAAAATAAATCGCCTGGAACAGTTGCTAAAGCCACCAAAACGTTGATGTTGAAACAAAACAGGGTTCCAGGCTATTTTTTACGGATATGGGGAAAGAATTTATGGGCCGAGGTTTTTAGAACATGTTGACAGAGTTTAATATCAGTTACTACACTACCATTTCTATACATAAGGCCTCTTTAGCTGAAAGAGTTCAACGTACCATAAAGGAACGCATGCATCGCTATTTTACACATAAAAACAGAGATATATATACACATTCTGGAGTCGCTGGCCTCATCCTAAACCGTTCACACCACCGTGCGATTGGGACAACACCTAACGAGGTTTTAGAAAGAGGTACGCACACAGAGCATGAGGTGAGAAGTGATATTCGTAGAGCGGAGCCACACTCTACGCGTTTCAAAATCAATGATTATGTATGGCTGTTGCGTTCAGGAAATTTCGGGATTTAAGGTTGGACATGTGAGATTTTTAAAGTTAGAGCTATGAGGCCTAAAGGTAAGATAATGCTGTATTACGTTGAAGATTTGAATGGGAAAGAAATTGAAGGAGGCTTTTAATGCGAGGAGCTGCAGAAAGTGACATTTAATTTAGGAAAAAACGTGTTTAAAATTGAAAACATTTTAGGTAGCAAAGGTACAGGAAAGAGAAAATGTACCTGGTGAAATGGCAAGAGTACCCAGAAAGCTTCAACACCTATATAAAAGCTGATGCAATAATGAAGATTAAATAGTATGCAACATGGCGCCTAACCACTTCTATGTCACACTCCCGTCCTCTTCTTCTCTCTCTGTACATCCTGGCAACACACTGGCCAACTTTGGAAAGGAACTCCACGGTCCCATAGGATTGGGTCGTGAGTCATATGAGGTTGGAATTTGTGAGTTTCGCTCGCCACCAAATTTTTAACTGTTGAAAAGGAACAGGACATTTTTCTGGTTCTTAGAAGATTCGACGAGTGTGAAAAATTAGGCATAACCTTAGATGATACCATGCGATCAGTCTTGTTCGGTGGGACACAGTACTATAGCACAAAAATAACACTATAACTCGGTCATTATGACACAGCTTCGGATATTGTGTGGGGGTTTAAATAAGAGTCTTAAAAAGTCGAACCTAACAGCCGATTTACTTTTTGAAGTCGTAAATATAGACATGCCTGTCCACATGCTGATGTTAAAATCAACGATTAGTAGAAATTTTAAAGACAAAGCGCTGTTCACAATTATGCCCGACGGTTGATATGGTGCAGATCTCTAAAGAGATACCTTTCACGAGGCACAACAGGACTTGTCCGGCTAAATGTATCAGCTGAAATTGGGGAAGTTGAACGATGGCCACCCTGACTCAGACATGTGCTATATTTACAGCAATATCGCGGAGCATCAGTTTGTTGGGGATACCCAGGCGCGCCTGCTGCGCATCGCTCACATTCCCAATCGTAGAGGATAGAGCTTGAGCATAACATATGACAAATCTCATTATGTCAATGTCGCCATCAATCTGTTAACCAATATTTCAATATACAGGGTGTACATAAAGTCAGGATCTATTTTGTGAAGCACTTGGAAATTATATGGAATTCAATCATAAAATGATAAAGTGCTAACATTTATTAAATAATTAAGAGTAGGATTCGACGTGACGCCCATCAGTATCCCTGCACAGCTCAAATCGTTCCGCAGCATTTCTAAACACATTCTGGAGCATTTGCAGCAGTTCGTATACGTGTACGTAAGTTTTCAAGACTCGTAATCTTCGTCTGATAGACGTGCGATTTGATAAAGCCCCATGCAAAGAAATCTAAAGGGGTTAAATCTGATGATCTCGCTGGCCAAAGTCTGTTGCTTCCGTCCGATCCAGCAATTTGGAAAACGCCCATTTAGATGATCCTGAACAATTTTGGCATAGTGACAAGGAGCACCATCATGTTGATAGACGACGGGGATAGGATTGTTAGTACCGTCGTCTATCAACATGATGGTGCTCCTTGTCACTATGCCAAAATTGTTCAGGATTATCTAAATGGACGTTTTCCATATCGCTGGATCGGACGCGGAAGCAACAGACCTTGGCCAGCGAGATCACCAGATTTAACCCCTTTAGATTTCTTTGCATGGGGCTTTATCAAATCGCACGTCTATCAGACGAAGATTACGAGTCTTGAAAACTTACGTACACGTATACAAACTGCTGCAGATAACATAACCCCGCAAATGCTCCAGAATGTGTTTAGAAATGCTGCGGAACGATTTGAGCTGCAGGGATACTGATGGGTGTCACGTCGAATCCTACTCTTAATTATTTAATAAATGTTACCTCTTTATCATTTTATGATTGAATTCCATATAATTTCCAAGTGCTTCACAAAAATAGATCCTGACTTTATGTACACCCTGTATATAAGAACGATTGAGGGGAAAAGTTCTCATTCGGTGACGGGTGCTTAACAGTGAAGTTCCACTGTCTTCGCACTGTGCTATAATGACCCGAAGGCCTTTCACAGTCCATCGAGGGATGAGACACCAGAGTGGGAATGGGCTTGGATCCATTTTTTCAATCATACTGAGCACGGCTGTCCCCTTGTTGAAGACGGGTGCCAGATATCTCGGAAGAAAAGCGTTACAATCAGGTCTTAACACGGTAGAAGACATAATGGCGGAGGCTTGGTCTAAAGAAGCTCTAAAAAAAGCACTTAAAGCGTACACGGGACGAAATCATCAAAGCTGCAAAAGAAGAAGAGGTCTGTCCGAAGAAGAAGAAGAAGAAGAAGAAGGGGTTACAAACACGTGGCGTTAAATGTAAAAGGACATCAAAAAAGAAGAAGTGCTCGAAGCGACTGAAACCTATGGTTGATCATTTTCTTAACTGATATAAACTAAGGACACTTCTCTCATGATTCATAGGCTGTTTACCACTTGTCGAGAGAGGTGGCACTATTTCTGACTCGTCATGGCACGTTTCATCCATCCGTGTAGTTCACAATGTTGTAAATCGGAGCTGTCCCTCTTTGACATGCCCCCAACTCAAGTTTCTATTGAGCACAGTGACTTTATTACGATTAACCCGCTAAACACAATTAGTTCCCCGAGTGCCCCTATAGAGTTCGTGATCCCCCAGCTCAGGCCCTTACTTTTTTTCCAAGCTGTATGCACATGTACGCTAAACTGCGTGTAGCACATTCAGATGGTACGGATTGCGAAGACAAAAACGCTGTATTTCCCAAAACAAACTTTCTGCACTCCATATTCAGTCAGTGTGACGTGTATTTAAACCAGATCAACATCTCTGCAGGAACGGGTTACTACCACCTACGAGCCTATCTGGAAAATGTCCTCAACTTCTCAAAAGAAGCGAAGGATACCGTTTTAATTACAGAGGGTTATTATCAGGTTAAAGACGAAAGCAGTATAAAGAACAAATTTAAAAATTTTAAAAAGAAGATATACGAAGGTTTTGGACATCTGCATACTGACTTCACATTCCAGGAGAAGCTGCTTGTGAATGGGGTCGATATGAAAATAAAGCTCACTCGCACGAATCCTGATGTTTAAATCTGGAAGTTGACCAAGAAGATAGCGCAAAGCCCGTGGTGATTCATATTATGGAAACATATTTTCGCGTACGCCGAGTGAAATTAAGTTCGTCTAAGCAATTAGAAATTGAAAACATTTTACTACATCCACAGTAAAATACCCAATTAACAGACTACAGATCAAACTATACACGGTGCCAGCAGAGTTGGCATCGAAACAGATAGAAAACGTCGCCCTAGGAGCTCTACCTAAAAGGTCATTAATTGGAATGCAGGAACGTTTCTGTGAATGGGAAATATAAAAAGAATGCCTTTAATTTCGAGAATTTCGGACTTAAAAATATAACCCTATACGTGAATGGAGTAGCCTTAGTGGGGACATTAGAAACGAATTATTAACAGACACCGTGTTCCCGCTTTGCTCGAGGGCTTCTAGTAATCTTGCACATATTGCCGATGCCTACGATGAATTAGGAATTGGCGTAACGCAAAAGGAATTCATCGAACAATTCAACCTTTACCCGTTTGACATCACAACTGACTTATCTGTTAGTGTAGACACACACTTAAGTCCAAAGCAGAGTGGAAACATCTCAGTCAGATTGGAATTCGCCAAGTCGCTGGACGCCCCTATTAGTGTAATAGTATACCTCGAATCACAAGCCCTAATAGAGATCAACAGATTTAGAGGTTTAATCACAGCCCTTTAAAATGGACGCGAATACACTTCAGAGAGTAATGAATAGTGACCGAATCACACGTTCCAAATTTATCGGTGTGTTTGAGAAGAATGAAACGTTGAAGATCTCGGCTACGAGAGACTGCGGCGCACTTATTCTAAATACAAATATTAGCGGTGGAGAATGGATTCATTGGATTGCCGTCTACTTTAAAAATAGGGATCGAATGTAAAGGGTGATCCAGAGAAATGGGACCCAAAAGAAACCCCTGTAACTCTTAAAGTATAAGTCCTTTTATAAAATCATACGCATCATTCGAAAGAGGATAGTTACAAGTTTGTACAGGATTGTATAGGTTTTGAAAATACAAGACAAGATAAGATACAAAACAAAATAAAAGTGTTAGTTAAAACTAACCCTTCAAGATGACTGCATGGACTGTGGAACAGCTGCGTTTCATAACTGAGCAATATTATGAGCATGGAAGAAGTGTAGTTTCAGCTCAAAGATCTTTCAAGACAAATTTTCAGATGTCAAATCACCTTCTAAGAGCTGAAACTACACTTCTTCCATGCTCATAATATTGCTCAGTTATGAAACGCAGCTGTTCCACAGTCCATGCAGTCATCTTGAAGGGTTAGTTTTAACTAACACTTTTATTTGTTTTGTATCTTATCTTGTCTTGTATTTTCAAAACCTATACAATCCTGTACAAACTTGTAACTATCCTCTTTCGAATGATGCGTATGATTTTATAAAAGGACTTATACTTTAAGAGTTACAGGGGTTTCTTTTGGGTCCCATTTCTCTGGATCACCCTTTACTATTTTAATTCACTCGGGACTCATCCCTGGAATGACCCCATTATTGTAAAATTTCTCGAACAATTGCACATTCCCCAAATTGTCTGGAATCCTTACCGATTCCAGGGCTACTTTAGCAATCCTTGCGGCATGTACAACCTTTCATTTCTCTGACATATGGTCTGTGGGAAGGAATTTACAAATTTTTAAAAATTATTCGATTTGTGTCACACCAAACGGAATGATGCATTGGTATGCAGACAGATAAAAAAGTTTCCCGTTTTTGCGCACTCGATGTATTGTGTGATGTTTTACGCGTATATATAAATTGTAACTTAGTGTTGTATACAGTATTGCTATTAGTACTATTTTATAAAACATTCCTCTGCGTTTAAGGACGAGCCTTATGCCTTGTAGCTTATTTAAAATGTAATGGATGCAAATTCTGTAACTATTTTAAGTTGGTTATAATTATATAATGTATGAAAAAATTGATGCCAATGTCGCTCCTATATGTGAGAGAAATATTGAAGGACATATTACGTAAAATTGTATACAGTAAATGTTGTTATGTACTATTTTATAAAACATTCCTCATGGCTCTGTCATTTAATAAATTTTTGAAAATACACTGCTTCTTCTTACCCGAAACACACACACACACACACACACACACACACACACACACAAAATAAAAACGCTCACATCACTTCGTCGATGATACGACAATCGCTGGGCTGAGTGTGCAGTAATACTTGTACCTCCCCCCCCCCTCAGGTCACTGTCCATCACTTGACTTTCTTCAAAACTATCACGAAAAGTTTCTATAACATTTACGAGCTCCTCATCGGTCCTTTAAGGAGAAAGGACATGGATGAAGGCAGAAATTTTTAAATTATTTGGGTATTTCATACATTTTTTTCTGAAGGGACCATGGTTCCCATTTTCACAGCTAGGTTAAATGAATGCCTATCAAGCAAAATAGCTGCCACATTAGCATATATTATATATATATATATATATATATATATATAAACACTTGCAAAGGAATCTTGATTGATATAATGAAAAATACACACAGATTACATATACTGTATATATATATATAATAATATATATATATAAATAATAACTTTAGTAATTCTAAACAGATTACTTTAATTTGCAGGGACCGTCTGTCAGCGCAGCTATAGCATTCTGCTTATTACTCGATTTAGTGGAAATAAATTCATTTAAATCGAAATATATATGTAAAAGTAAAAATTTGAATCCCACTTAAGAGAAATTACCGAATACGGAGCCCGGGAAAATAATAAGCAGTAAGCCTAACCGGAGATCATTCACATATACTTTGATACATTCTTTATTGTGCGGAGGAAAGATTAGCTGGGCATGCTACGCACTGCCTGCCGACTCTGGGGTACCGAGCCCGGTCGAGTAGCTTTGCATTTCAAAATGAGCTTATTATGGATTTAAACAAAAAAATAATTAACACTTGCAAAGGAATCAAAATTAATATTAAATGCAAAAAACTTCACTTTTTTCTACGTGAAAGTCAAAGTATGATAATTAAAACCCACTCTAATAGACAGAGGATGCCAGTGTGGGCATCGAAACCGTTGTGGAAATAAACTCTGTCTATTAGAGTGGGTTTTAATTATCATAACTTGATTAATATAAGGAAAAATACACACAGAGTATATACTATATATATATATATATATATATATATATATATATTATATATATATATATATTATATATATATGAAAATTATTTCACGAAAGTAACACGTGAAAAATATTTATGATGAATAAAACCACGAAGGAAAGGAAACACAGAATTGTTCTCAGCGCTTTCGTCTAATGACATCCTCAGGAACACTGAAGTACATAAGAGTTACAGCGTATATAGAGATTACAGAAAAATACACATATATATAATAAACGGAGAAAAAAAATTAAAATTAAACAAAAGGATTGTGGGAGGAGCATACAAATTTGTTAAAAAAACTACCGATATTTTGACTTTGCTCGAATCCACACAAGATCAAATGAATTGTTTCCAACCAATGTTATAGTTAATTAAAAAAAATAATAAATTGAAATAAAAATAAAAATAAAACTTCTCTGCCCTACCTTTACGGTCTTATTGAACCCCACAAACTTGGCAACCCTATGCGCCCTATTTTAGCTCGGTGGGATCTATTACTTATAAACTCTCCAAATGGCTTGTCAAAGTCTTGTCCCCCATTCTTGGAACTATCTCTGATTCACATGTAAAAAATTCCATGGATCTTACTGAAAAATTGAATAATGCACGGACTGAAACCAACGTAGATTGATCAGTTTTGACGTTTGTTCATTGTTTACAAAAGTGCCGATTGACGATATGCTTGACTTTCTCTCACGAGAATTACATAAGTATGACCTGCAACTACCTGCACACATTGTTTTGGAACTTATTAAGCTTTGCATCAAAGACTGTAAATTCACTTTCAATAACGAGTATTATCAACAAGTTTTTGGGATGGCCATGGGCAACCCCTTTTCGCCCCTCCTCTCCAATATTTATATGGAGTTTTTCGAAATTACTTACATTCCGAGAATCCTGGGGGGTGGCATCCCATGGTTGCGGTACGTCGACGATATTTTGTGTATCTGGCCCATGAATCGTGATCTGGATGACTTCCTCCTTCAGTTAAATAATCAAGTCCCCTCCATTAAGTTTACTTTAGAAGTGGAACAAGACAACTCAATCCCGTTTTTGGATATGCATGTACATAGGGAAAGCCCAGGTTTTAAGTTTAGTATCTATCGGAAAAAAAAAAACAATTTGTCCTACGTACACTTTTACTCGGGACATGACACCCCCACTAAGAAGGCCATTTTTTCTTGAATGTTTCTCCGTGCCCTTAGGATCGCCAGTCCGGAATACATCGATGCCGAATTGGAAAAAATCAACGGTATTGGAACTGATCTGTGTTATCCATCTGCGTTTATGGAATCTTGTCTCAACAAGGCAAAACGAACTTTCTGTCGTGTGAATAATAACACTCGTACTTTGTCAAAGAATATTTTAGTACTTCCATTTTTCCCGGGCTTTTTAGGCATTGCTAATGTACTTAAACTTTTGGATATTAATGTAGTATTTTCATATAACAATATTGTGAAAAATATCATAGTAAAAAATAGCCCTACCAATAATTCAGGCATTATCTATAAAATTGGTTTAAACAATGTGATTCCTTTTACATAGGTCAGACAGGAAAGGATTTGCACACACGTATAAAACAGCATCAATATTCCTTTAGAACAGGACAGTCGTCCAGTGCCCTTTTTGTCCATTTGTCAGAGTTATTCCACTGTATTGATTGGAATAATGCTACAGTTTTGTTTCACTCTCGCAACATTGTTAATAGAAATATTCTTGAGTCTGCCATTATCCAACTTCCAAATAACTTCAACATAAGCAAAGGTCTTTTTCAACTCAATCCTGTTGTTTTGAATTCCTTCAGAACGGATTTAGATAAGAAGGGTAGAACGGTACTCTTTGGTAAACTTGTATGCTACTCTAATAACTTTTATTTTTCAATTTATTTTTATATATATCGAACTTAGACAAGAAGGGCAGAGTGCTAAAACCAGGGCAGATTTCCAGTATAAATTTGTATGTTCCTCTTATAAGTTTTATTTTTATTTTTATTTTTCAATTTATTATTTTTTTTTAATTAACTATAACATTGGTTGGAAACAATTCATTTGATCTTGTGTTGGATTCGAGCAAAGTGCTAAAACATCGGTAGTTTTTTTCCTTACAAATTTGTATGCTCCTCCCACATCCTTTAATGTTTAATTTTTATTTTATTTATTTCTCCGTTTATTGTATATATATATAATATATATATATATATATATATTTTTTTTTTTTCTGTAGTCTATATATAGGCTGTAACTCTTTATGTACTTCAGTGTTCCTGAGGATGTCATTAGACGAAAGCGCTTGAGCACCATTCTGTGTTTCCATTCCTTCGTGGTTTTATTCATTATATATATATATATATATATATATATATATATATATATATATCATAAATAATAACTTTAGTAATTCTAAAACAGATACTTTAAGTTGTAAGGACTGTCTGTCAACGCAGCTACATCATTCTGCTAATTATTCGAGTTAGTGGAAATAAATTCATTTATTCGAAATATGTACGTAAACGTAGAAATTTGAATCCCATTTAAGAGAAATTACCGAATAGGGAACCCGGGCAAATAATAAGCAGTAAGCCTAGCCGGGGATCATTCACATATACTCTGATACGTTTTCTATTGTGCGGAAGGATGAGTAGCTGGGCATGCTACGCACTTCCTGCCGACACCGGGGTCCCGATCCCGGTCGAGTTGCCTTGCATTTCAAGATGAGCTTATTATGAATTTTTATAAAAATAATTAACACTTGCAAAAAATTTCATTAATATAATGAAAAATACACACACAGTAATATATATATATATATATATATATATATATATATATATATATATATATGTATTCTCATAAATAATAACTTTAGTAATTTTAAAACAGATACTTTAATCTACAGGGACCGTCTGTCAACGCAGCTATATCATTCTGCTTATTATTCGAGTTTGTGAAAATAAATTCATTTATTCGAAATATATGTAAAAGTGGAAATTTGATTCCCATTTAAGAGAAATTACCGAATATGGTACCCGGGAAAATAATAAGCAGTAAGCCTAACTGGGATCATTCACATATACTCTGATACATTCTTTATTGTCGGAGGGATGATTAGCTGGGTATACCACGCATTGCCCGCCGTCACCGGGTCATGAACCCATGGACAGATAATGAACAATTAGCTTAGCCGGGGTCTTTCACATATACTTTGATAAACTCATTATATGGTAAAAGTTGCTTAAAAGAGATACAATTAGTATTACTAAAAGTCTACCTGTAGAACTTTCTATATATTTTTAGTTTTTTAAATGAGAGAGAGAGAGAGACAGAGAGAGAGAGAGAGAGAGAGAGAGAGAGAGAGAGAGAGTTACAAGGAGTTACAGAGCGAGAGATGCTTAAACAGCCAGGGTACCCTATCAAATAGCTGATAGGTTAATTGAACACCTTGTTAGGTTAATTGATTCCTTGGTTAATTCAATTGTACGCGTATGACGAAGGGCTAGGTTAAATCTTGGTAAGCAAGGTTAAACAAATAGACATTTTAAAAAATTACTCCAGTTTAAATTCTATTAGATGTGAAAATATGAATACAGCTCTTAAGAGTTACGGGAGAGATGTAAAAGAGAAAAGCTTTGGTGAAAATACCGGCACATAATTTTTTCTACTCACATTTGGCACGTATTTCTGTCCGCTGCGTCGCTATGATCGGCTTCACAGATACTCGCAACATCCTCGATGAAAGAAGATTTCCCCCGTCGATCGCCGCGAAAATCAACCTAGTTGCTTCAGCACTGCAAGATAAAATCACTTTAATATATATATATATATATATATATATATATATATATATATATATATATTTACACAAACTCCTTCGCGAATGTAGCTTACCCGGGGTCTCCAACTACATATAAGTCTGGAAAACACTAAAGTTGTGACTGATTCATGACGTTTAGCAATGCGTGACTGTTCACGGTAAAAATAATTGCTCCTGGATCACCGCTGAAAATGCCCCTTTTTATATATATGGTACGTAGGCTAATTGTAACCGCCCTCAAAAACCAAATCCCTGACTCGATGGCTCCGTGATTGGTGGGCAGTGCATCTGGGGATGGATATCTCGCCTATATTTGGTCCTTGATCCAATCAGAAATTGTCGACCCGACGAATGGGGCGTGGTAGCGTGGATACGACGTTTTGATTGGCCATCACTACGATTCTGAAGGCGTCTTTATCAGATTTTTTCACGGTTTTCAGAGAGTCCAATGTTACGTAAATGAATTTTTATCTCTTTTAAAATTTGATTTGTTATTATTACTATTATTATTATTATTATTGATTTAGGCAAATACATTCCCCACGTCCCTATAGCAGCATTTTTTCATAATTCATAACTTTATATACATAAGAATGACTTTTATATCAAAATGAAAAATCTGGCTTTAACAATTAAATTATATTATAAAAGGCCGGTGAACACCTGATTAGCGGTCAGGAAATTTTCGGGTTGACTAATTCATGAAAACATATGGGTCATTTCAACAGAAATAAAATTATGGAATTAGGAACATTCCTTTTGAAAATATATGGCATTAATTGGAGAAAACTATATATTTATACATTCAAAGGAATCATGTGTATTTTGGGTGTATATAGTATTTAAAAATAGTGAATAATAACTTTGGCATGCTAAATAAAATTTAAAAAATTTTCCCACAATAAAAATAAGTATTCAGCAGGGAAATTAATGAGAATTTACAGATCTCAATTGAATTCCCCATTTGAAACATCATCATTAATAATCAGTTTCGATATATATATATATATATATATATATATAATATATATCTATATATATATATATATATATATCTATATATATATATATATATATATATATATACACATATATATATATATATATATATATATATATATATATATATATATATATATATCCCTTAATAAAACTATTCCTACAGGTGTCAGGTGTTTTCGCAGAGAAATGATTTTAGCACACAACGATTAGCGGCTCGAAATTTACCAGCCATCCCCGTCCTGTATAGGTGAGCTTTGGTCATCAACCTGCGATGTAACCGAGGCGTCCAGAGGTATCATGAATTAATTTTCAAGTGTTCGCTCGTCCGCCTGGCGCCAGAAACATTCTAAATTCATCCACTAAAAACAAATGTTTCAAATAGGCTGATCCGGAAATTTTTAGAAATATATTTTGAAAAACGTGAATAGTGAATAAATTATAGATATGCGCCTTAAGGGATTATTTATATATATATATATACGAATAGATTTGACTGTCGTTGTGACAAGAGTTTCACAATTATTTTTTACATACCTCTGTTTATATACGGTGTGTGTGTGTGTGTGTGTGTGTGTGTGTGTGTGTGTGTTTTTTAATAAATTTTCTTTTTACGAACCATTTGTCTATTAATTGGGTCGTTTCTAGAGACCTTGTCGGTCTAGTGGTGGGTAGTACTGCGCCGGATTGCGAGGTAGTGGGATTGCTAGGTAGTCTAAGGTTGTATTTTGTGCGTAGTTGTTAAGGAATGTGTACATAAATATTGCTATCGGTTAGAAGTTTACATGCCTCTGTTTATATACGAAGTGTGTGTGTGTGTGTGTGTGTGTGTGTGTGTGTGTGTGTGTGGTTCAGAAGGACGCGTTAAGCACCTGTATATGGGAAACGTTTCGAAAAGATAATTTGCCAGATTTTGGTGATCACTGTGATTGCGAATAGAATAAACAGCATTTCATAAGGCTGGGTTGTTTTCGTATGGTGAAGAAAACAGGATTTCAGGCTATTTTTGTACGGGCATGGGGAAAGAATTTATAGGCCGAGCTTTTTAGAGCATGTTGACAGTTTAATATCACGAATATATTTAATAGGTATTATTAGATGGTTTTATTATCGAATAAACGATTGAGACAATATTAAGACAATATTGAGACGATACTAAGGAATAACTGGGGCGATGGGGATATATAAACGATGCATGTATGCTTCAATATATATATATATATATACATACTATGCCAAATGGCTGGTTATGCCAGTTGGCTGCTTAAGCGAACTGGCGGATTAAGATTTCTAAGCCGATTGCTGAGGTCAAGATCTTTATTATGCGATGCGACATACCAGCAAGAACATCTCTCTCTCTCTTCTCTCTCTCTCTCTTAGTTTAGGTTTGAGTGAGATTCCCCCTAGCTTCTGGCAGCTTCGTTAAACCGATGTATCTTAGTTAGGGATGTCATCACAATGCTTGTAATTGTAATAAAATTAAAATTACATTATTATTATACGCACTACTAATATATATATATGTATACCACAATCCTTGTAATTATAATAAAATTAAAATTACAATGCAGTAGTTACATTTTTAGGTAACATATTTTATAACATAATTTTTAACATGCTACATGCAATTTTTTTATCAGTTCTACATTTGTGACGTTCATAATAAAAACTGAAATTTAGCTAATCTAATTTTAGTATAATATGTAATTGAAAAACCCCCATTAATATATGACTCACCAAATTCTTTAGTCAATTTATTAAAAAAAAATCACTTTACACTGCTGCTTTGATAACGTTTATGACGCAAAAATATTCAGTGAGACATATATCGTTAATTTAAAATTCCATTTATCTATTCTATTTAGTTGATCTATTTAGTTGATCGAGAAATTCCTTTATTTGTTTCAAGAAAAACTTTTTTTAAATTAAACATAAATTAAGTCTGTTCTGTAATTACCAAGATATCTAATCAAATTTCCTGATCGTTTTTATATCAGATTTTGGATCACCTGAAGATCAGGGCCCCCAGCCTCAATTATACAATGATATCTTCGTTAACACTAACGAAAATATCATAACTTAACCTAACCAATCGTCAAGGGCGTACAGTTGACCTAACCGAGCATTCCATTTAATTTACTATTATATTTGGTACTGTAAAGCAAAAAACAAGAATACATGGGGGCCCTGATCTTCAGGTGATCCCAGATTTTCTTTACTTAACTTTGGCTTAACTACTGTACTGTACATTTATATATAAAAATCACTAAGTTCTAAATTTTTTTTACTCTATCGGCCGGATTCGAATCATTTTCCCTGAAATACTTCACGTCACGTACAGTCTTCTTGACGTTATATCATTCCGAATTACAAATACGATAACAAATTGGGTATTCATAGTTTTTCTCAACATTCGAATTTCATTAAATAATTATAGTTTAGGTTAAACCTCTTAAATTTATATTTAAAAATTTAGTATTAAAAAAATACCTGGGTGCGTTTTGTGGGCAAATTAAAACAATTAATATTAACGCTCTATCGACGGGTGCATCCATACGTATATTAATGTATGGGTTGTCGTTTACAAATACAATTTAATAAGTATTTATTAAGCATTCACTAAAATAGAAACTACAATAACAAAATGAAGTAAAAAATGCCAATGGTAACTTTAAGTAAAACAATTATTATATTTTAACCATTGTTTTATTGGATCCCTACAAAAGGTGGTTAACTAAACATGCTTTGTTGTATTAGGAAAACGATTTTTCTGTGCTGAAATACAACTGAAAAATTCTTGTTTTTCTTAATTTCTGGTGAAAGAATTTTTCCATGTGCTTATTGTCCAAAATTATTTGAACAGGTTCGCATTTGTATGTGTATACCTTGGTTTGGTTTAACTTTGGTTTAGCTTCAGCCTGAATTGTTCATTCTGACGAAGGTCAAGCTTGTCACCCCACCTTAGACCTACAGTTTAACGTGGAATCCTAACCATGCCCCACCATCAGCCCAGCGTCTTAACCACTAGGCCACTAGGGTACCTGAATTTGATTGTTCAATTTTTTTTTTTTCTTTAAGATTTCATTTATTTAACATTAATTTAGACTAAGTATTCATTACATTGAGCACTTCCTTATTCACTCTCATATTAATAACCCGATTCCTCAGAAAATTTATGGTAAGATGACTGAATTATTTACCTGATTATCGTTAAGGTTTAACTTACTTTGCACCTTGGACCAACTTATACTTAAAAGACCGGCTTGGAGATTTGCTCTTATGAATCTTAGTCACCTAATTTACCAATTCATTAGGTAAATTATATTTACTAGCTAAACAGGGCCTTACGGGCCCATTTAGCTAGATCTGAGGTGCGAGGGACTTCGGGCCCAGTAATTAGGAGGGGGGAGGGAGGGGCTGGAGCACAGATATGATAACAGTTGCTTAATAGTAGAATTTTATTTTGAACAGGTATAAACCAAGTTTTTTTCATTATTATTACGGGCGGCAATGTGAAGCTTAAGATTTTCATGACTGTGTTCTTTTATATAGTTTTATTGACCAAATAACTGAAACGACAGTAATTGGGGGTTTAATTATTTGGTCAATAAAACTATAGTCATGAAAAACTTAAGCTTCACAAATCTTGACACAATGTAAAGCTCAAGATTTTCATGGCTGCATTCTTTTCTATAGTTTTATCGCGGTGCTGGGACTTGAGGGTACAGTAATTGGTGTAGAAGGGGATGGTCACACATATATTTTCGTTCATTACTCATCACCCCAATCCACCATACGAAGTTGGTTGAAATCGGTTCAGAAACGTGAAAGTTTTTTCTGCGGACAGACAGACAGACAAACAGAAACATTTTTGGTGAATTATAGTAGTAACTAGCATACCCGCCCGTCTTACAGACGGGTTTTATTTAGGTAAATATGCCTATGCATAGAATTATAACCCGATACATAGCATACTCGCTAATTAGCATGGTTGCAAAATGGTAGAGTGCAGAGCAATTGTATAATGTTGCATAATATTGCAAGGCACCCCCTTAGTGCCAACCCCCACCCCCTTTATTGCAAATCCCCCCTCCCCCCTTTGTTGCAAGGCACCCCCCCCTTTTTTTCAAAAACCTCTTTGGGGAGAAGTTGGGACGGCCTCACCACCCCAAAGGGGCATACCTAACCTGGGGGAATCTCTTTGGGGGAGAAGTAGGGACGGCTTCACTCCCCAAAGGGGCAAACCTAAGCTAAGAGAGAGAGAGAGAGAGAGAGAGAGAGAGAGAGAGAGAAGAGAGAGAGGAGGAGAGGAGGTGTTCGTCCGACAGCTGTCAGACGCATATGAGGTCTTCAGCCACCCTGCTGCTCTCTTATAGGGACCCTAATCAGTCAGTTGGCTTAATCAGCCAGTGCCTCCGGGCATCATCGCCTCCGGGCATCAGTTGACGCGTCGCGCGTTGAAGGGCACGAGTCCCGTGCGTCCTGTTGCTGGGGGCCCTGGGCATCAGTCCGTCAGGGTGCTGGTGGCCCTATGCATCACCCCGTCCGGTTGCTTGGGCCCTAAGCATCAGAAAAGTGCCACAATGTACGCTTATGTGCGCTAAAAGGATCCGGGTTCGTACCCGAGAGGGTCTCGTTACTCACGGTACCCTAATGCTTCCCGTAGGTCTAAGGTGAGGATAAAACACTTCAATTCAAATATAAAGAATAAAGAGCCCTGTAGGCCTAAGGTGGGGTGTAGAAACAACTCGTACGCAAAATAAATCCCATCCGTGGGTCTAAGGCTGGGGTAAAACAGTTCAATTCAAAAATAAAAAATAAATGAACAAATCGTGCGGGGATAAATTTCAATTCAAAAAGAAAGAAAAATAAATGAACAATTCGTACGGTGAAAATTTTCAATTTAAAAAAAAATAATTAAATCACCGAAAAAAGCTTTCAAATATATGCACACACTAAAACGAATTTAAGAATATTTGTTTTAATTTTATCCTGCATTATTTTTGCAATAAAACAAATGGATCTGCATTAACTTCTAAAACAAAAGCCACGCCTGAAATTGTTTACATGAAAGGAAATGAAACCAAAGAAAAGGCAATCGTTTCGTTATAATTATTATAAAATCACTGTAATTTCTCGAGGGATTATAATGGGACATTCGACTTTCATGTTTCATTTCGCTGTTTACTTGTGTAATATTCTCATAAGAATACAGCGAATATGTATATATATATTATATATATATATATATATATATATATATATATATATATATAAATTCATATCAAATATATAAAAATGTTAAGAGAAGTGAATCAACCCCGTTTGACATGAATTTTACCGTAATTAAATAAATAAATAAAGGTGCAAATAAATCTTCGTACAAGAGAATCGTCTGATAACTTCACTGATTGTAAAAAATTTAAAATGAAATTAAAATATGAATATTTACTTCCCTCGGCCTTATCTGAATAAATATTTATATTATTTTTCGTCTGAAAATTGGAATATATAATATATATATATATATAACTCACACAAAGATAAAAGTTGTATACAGCTGAATGACCCATAAACTTTTTCCAAATGTCTTTGAGATTGTTCCCCAAGGGACCCACGTCATGATAATAATAATTTCTGGGAGGAAGGCAAATTTAGAAAAGATGTTTTTTCAATTCTTGGTACAATATTATATTTCTGACACTTCTGTTTGTTTAGCACACAATGCGCGACTTTAAACGCTGATAAAAGCTCGTACAAACCTCATTACGATTTCTGCTGTGATTCTTTGAATAAACCACACCTTATATGGGCAAATACTTACATTGTTCTCTCTCTCTCTCTCTCTCTCTCTCTCTCTCTCTCTCTCTCTCTCTCTCTCTATATATATATATATATATATATATATATATATATATATATATTATACTGGAATAAATAAATAAGCAGTTTTCCAAATTAAAATTGAGCTGACCATATAACAAACAATTTTATCATACAAAACAAGATTCGCGTTGGGTTCCTTTCAGCGCAAATAACGCTTCTTCAACAACAAAACCTTTTTCCCGTAAAGGTTAAGCAAAAATAAGCAAATATTTGCTGAGATAAGGTTCAAGATGAGGCAGTATTTTTAGACTTTCTCGCAGAAATCCAAATTTAAATTGAATCGCTCGGGAAATAAACAAAGGCTTCATGGTTCAACCACTTTTCCCAAATCTTAAACCAATATTTGTTCAACGATTGGGAATATAAGTTTATCACAGAAAAAATGAAATTTGTATGAGATAATGGGACAGGAAATCGGGGCAGACGGCACGCCCAGATTTGATGCGGGATAGCCAATCACAGCACTGTGGGGCGGGGACCAGAACCTCGGTTGGGAGGCATGCAGGCCTACACGATAAGCCCCGCCCAAATTCATGCCCAGACTTCATGGATTCAGCCAATTACGACACTGTGGGGCGTGCCAATGACCTCGGATTGGTCAATATACAGGCCTTAGCGCTAAGCCCTGCCCAAATTTCACTGTCAGACAATAGGGTGCTAAGGTTCGCTCGTGTGGGCTGGCCACATGCCCCCCTTATAAATGGAGAATCTCGATGCGAGACTCAGTTTCGTTCATTTCCAGCTAGTGAATTATAAAACAATGAGTCAGCTGTACGAATCACCCGACCTGATTAGTGATGACGACTTTTACGGCCAAGCAACGTTGCACCTCTTCAACGCTGCAGACCGGGGCGAACTCTTTTCAACACAGAATGTTATGGAAATTTGTAACGATGTGTAAGGCCCACACATTGAAGAGAACCTACAGATGTGAGTATCTCTAAGTGTCTTAAAGATGTTTTGAAAAATTATGTTTATTGTCTGTGACTGTACCCCATATATATATATATATATATATATATATATATATATATGGTGGCCAATACATTTTTCTGCAATCAAACTCGTAATGGAGCTTTAAGATGGGCGTAAACTAATCTCAGAGCTTAACCCTAACTCTATATATATAAACTGATGCGTGCAAAACCCCAATAGCGAAATATATACTCTAACGTAACCTAGCCCAACCTAACCTAACTTAGCCTAACCTAACATATCCTAACGTAGACTAACAGGGTGTAAACTAACCTAACCTAGCCTTACTTAGCATAGCCTAACCGAACCTAACCTAACTTAGCATAGTCTAACCGGGCGTAAACTACCCTAACCTAGCCTAACCTAACTTAGCCTAACCTATCCTAACTTAGCATAGCCTAACCTAACCTAACCTAACCGGGTGTAAACTAACCTAACCTAGCCTAACTTAGCATAGCCTAACCTAACCTAACTTAGCATAGCCTAACCGGGCGTAAACTAACCTAGCCTAACTTAGCATAACCTAGCATAACCTAGCCTAACCTAACCTGGTGTAAAGTAACCTAACCTAGCCTAACTTAGCATAGCCTAACTTAACCTAACTTAACCTAACCTAACCGGGTGTAAACTAACCTAACCTAGCCTAGCTTAGCATAGCCTAACCTAACCTAACTTAGCATAATCTAACATATCCTAGCGTAGACTAACCGGGTGTAAACTAACCTAACCTAGCCTAACTTAGACTAAACTAACCTAACTTAACGTAACAGGGTGTAAACTAACCTAACCTAGCCTAACTTAGCATAACCTAACCTAACCTAACCTAACTTAGCATAGCCTAACCGGGTGTAAACTATCCTAACCTAACTTAGCATAACCTAACCTAACCTAACTTAGCATAGCCTAACCGGGTGTAAACTATCCTAACCTAACTTAGCATAGCCTAACCGGGTGTAAACTAATCTAACCTAACTTTGCCTAACCTAGCCTAACTTACCATAGCCTATTCTAACATGACTTAGCCTAACCTAACATATCCTAGCGTAGACTAACCGGGTGTAAACTAACCTAACCTAGCCTAACTTAGACTAAACTAACCTAACCTAACCTAAACGGGTGTAAACTAACGTTACCTAACCTAACCTAACCCGGTGTAAACTAACCTAACGAAGCCTAACTTAGCATAGCCTAACCTAACCTAACTTAGCCGGATCAAATGTAGAATTCGGACCCCAGCCTTCTTTAGTTAGCTTTATAAGGCTAACTAACGAAAATATCATGACCTAACCTAACCAATCGTCAACGGCGTACAGTTAACCTAACGATTGGTTACGTTAGGTCGTGATATTTTCGTTAGTTAACCTTATAAAGCTAACTAAAGAAGGTTGGGGTCCGAATTCTACATTTGATCCACTTAGCCTAACCTAACCTAACTTACCATAGCCTAACCGGGCGTAAACTAACCTAACCTAACCTAACCTATCTTAGCCTAACCTAGCCTAACTTAGCATAGCCTAACCGGGCGTAAACTAACCTAACCTGACCTAACGTAAGCTAACTTAGCCTAACTTAGCATAGCCTAACCTAATCTAACTTAGCCTAACCTAACATATCCTAGCGTAGACTAACCGGGTGTAAACTAACCTAACCTAGCATAACTTAGCCTAACCTAACCTAACATATCCTAGCGTAGACTAACCGGGTGTAAACTAACCTTACCTAGCCTAACTTAGCATAGCCTAACCTAACCTAACTTAGCCTAACCTAAACTAACTTAGCATAGCCTAACCTGGCGTAAACTAACCTAACCTAACCTAACCGCAGACAATGTCTCTCAGCACAAACAAATCTCATTTATTTATTAGCATTGAAAATTAGCTTCTATTGTTTCTCGTTTATAATTGGCAATCTAATTTCCGTTTGTTCTGAATTTTTCTACAACGTAAAAATTAATCCCATTATGTTTTCAATTATTATCTGTTTCCATCGTGATTATTTCGGCATATATATATATATATATATATAATATATATATATATGTTGGAGCTTCATTTTTTTCGATGATTCAGCACCGCAGTAGGATTTTAAAATCACCAAAACGTTTAAGAATTATCTGCTTTTAAAATACGTGGTATTTTCTCTTATTGTATCTCTTTATTTTTACTTAACCTTATAGGACCGATGCGGAACTTGATCGCATTATATCCACTTTTGATGAAAGGGGAATAAATGCTATGGACGCTTCACCGCACAGCAAACCCAGCGATCCAGAAGTCGCGGTATTGAATCACAGCCGGTCAAGCGAGCGCCAGTTTGTAGAGGACCTAATGTAAGTGTCTTTAGGTTATACAGTATGTTTTTAGTTTTCTTGTGGAATAAGTTTGGGTAGACCAGGTTAGGCTACGACAGGTTAGGATATATATATATATATATATATATATATATATGGTGTACACAAAACGATTTAACTGCATCCAGTTTCGTGACATTTACTTAACCTTATAGGACCGAGACGGAGCTAGATCGTATTATAGCCACTTTTGACGAAAGGGTGATAAACGAAGTGGTAGCCACCCCGCATAGCCAACCCAGCGATCCAGAAGTCGAGGTACTGGCACGGGACAGCGAGTGCCAGTTTGTAAAGGAGATTATGTAAGTATTTTTGAGGATAAGAACAAACCGTAATATATTTTTCATTTATTAAACAGTAGAAAACCTGTACAAAAATGGTAACAGCATCCGCTACATAATTCTTAATGGCTACAGCTACAAATGTATATACAGATTTCCACAATATAGATATATGCCTTTACACATTACAGGGGGTACTAGCATAAATGGAATAATTTAAAAAAATTCATAAAACGCTTCCCACGTGACATATGCATGAGAAACAAAATACAATACAATCCACATGTTTCAGTATAATGTCCTTGGAAACGATATGGATTCCAAATAATCTCTGGCACATCTAGTTGCGCTATGAACTTCACAATTGCCGAGTCATTCCACGGTGGAAAATCGAGTGAATCGAAATAGTACATTCTTTCCTCAGTTTTAAAATAGATTGCAAACCAATCAAAACCAATTAAAAATCAGTGGTAACGTTCCTAAATCTATGTACTTCTATTAGGGCTTGCGACTCGAGGTATACTAGTACACTAATAGGCGCGTCTATAGGTTTGGCAAACTCCAGCCTCACTGAGATGGTACCGCTCTGTTGGGTGTTTAAATGCGTATTTACACCAGCAGTTAAGTCTGGCGTAATGTCAAACGAGTAAATATTAAACTCTTCAACAAATTCTTTATGTGTTATGCCGAAACCAAGTTCATCACACGCACCTGTATTATGAGCCAAACTACTATAAGCTCTCGCGCAGAGCGGGAACGCAGCATCTGTTGAGTAATCCATATTCATTACCCCACTCAGAGCGATGCCATTTACGTATAGAGTAATATTCTTAAGGCCGAAATTCTCGAATTTTAAGGCACTCTTTTTATATTTTCCATTCGTCGAGGCGTGGTCTTGCAGTCCAGTTGATATCCTTTTAGGTAGGACTCCAAGAGCAACGTTTTCTAGCTGCTTCGATGCCAGCACTGCGGAGATCCTGTACAGTTTGATCTGTACCCTGTTAATTGGATATTTTACTGTGGCATGTACCAAGTCTTTCTGAATTTCTATTTGCTTCGGGGAGCTTAATTTCACTCGGCGTATACGCAAATACGTTTCCATGATGTGCATCACAACGGGTTTCGCGCCTTCTTCTTGGTCAGTCCCAAGATTTATGCAGATCTCAGGGTTAGTGCGGGTAAGCTTCAATTTCATATCTACCCCATTCATAAGCAACTTCTCCTGGAAAGTAAAGTCTGTATGCAGGCGTCCAAAACACTCGTATATCTTTTTTTTTAGAATTTTTAAATTTATCCTTTATTCCATGTTCATCTTTAGTGTGGTAATACCCCTCGGCGGCTAAAAAGGTGTCCTTCGCTTCTTTTGGAAAGTTGGGGACATTTTCCAGATAGGCTCGTAGGTGATATTACTCCGTGCCTGCCGAGATGTTAGTCTGATTTAAATATACGTCACATTGACTGAATATGGAGTGTAGAAAGTTGGTTTCAGGGTAGGCAGCGTAACTATCATCGCAGTCCGTTCCGTCAGAATGGGCTATGCGTAGTTTAGCACACATGTGCATGCAACTCGGGTCAAAAAAGTAAGGGCCTGAGCTGGGTATCACGAATTCTATAGGGGCACTGGGTGAACTAATTGTGTTTAACTGGTTAATTGTAGTAAAGTCACTATGTTCAATAGAAACCTGTGTAGGTGGCATATCAAAGAGGGACAGTTCCAATTTACAGCATTGTGAACTACACGGATGGATGAAACGTGCCATGGCGAGTCAGAAATAGTGCCACCTCACTCGACAAGTATTAGTCAATCTATGATTCGTGAGAGTGGCGTCCTCAGCTTATATCAGATAAAAAATGGTCAGCCATAGGTTTCATACGCTTAGAGCACTTCCTTTTTGGTTTCCTTTTACGTTTACGCCACGTGATGGTAGCCCCTTCTTCTTAACAGATCTCTTCTTCTTCTTTCCACCACGTGTTAGTAACTCCTTATTCCTGGCAGATCTCTTCTTTCCGCCACTACGCATTTTTATCGTGGGGGGGCGTCGAAAGTGCAGCCTCACTGTTAAGCTCCCGTCAGGGAAATTTTTACCCTCAATCGTTCTTATATATATTGAGATATTGGTTATTAGATTAGTTGCGATATTCACATAATGGGGTATGTCATATGTAATACTCCTTCCTCTATGGTTGGGGATGTGAGCTATGCGTAGCAGGCGTGCCTGGGTATCCCCAACAAACTGGTGTTCCGCTATATTGATGTAAATATAGCACATGTCTGGAGGCTGAGAGCTTACATCCAATTTCTCCCTCTTCAATTGATGGACAAGTCATGCTGTGCCTCGTGATAGGTGTCTCTTTGGAAGGCTGATCGATATCGCCCATCAGTTATAATTTTGAACACTCTTCCGTCTTTAAGATTTCTGTTAACCTTTGATTTTAGGATTAGAGTATGGGCAGGGTTTCCTTTGTTTACGATTTCGTATATTAAATCATTCGTAAGACTTAAGTTTTTTAAACTTACTTTCAAGTCTCTCACAACATCCTCAACCGATCCATAACGCTCCGGCCCTAGTGTTACTTCTGTACTGAAAAACTGTACATCCTTAGTCAGCGCGATACGTATAGTTTCATCCCGAGTTAATCCGGCTTTTGCCGGATTAACTTGGCAAAAGCCCAATTCAATGGGTCCATGGAGCTCTGTTACAAAGTTGGCTAGTGTGTTGTTAGGGTGTACAGACAGGGACGAGGAGGACGGGAGTGTGACGTAGAAATGGTTAGGATTCATGCTGCATACTAATTAAGCTTCATTACTGCATCAGCTTTTATATAGGTATTGAAGCTTTCTGGGTAACGTAGCCACTTCACCAGGTACATTTTTCTCTTTCCTGTACCTTTGCTTCCTAAAATTTTCTCAATTTTAAACACATTTTTTCCTAAATTAAATGCCACTTTCTGCAATTCCTCGCGGTAAAAGCCTCCCGAGATCTCTTCTCCATTCAAATCTTCAACGTAATACATCATTATATTGCCCTTAGATCTCATAGCCCTAACTTTAAAAATCTGCGTGTCCAGCTTGCTGAAATCCCTTCGCGAATTTATTCCCGAACGTGACAGCCTTACATAGTCATTGATTTTGAAACGCGCAGAGTGTGGTGGTGGTGGCGGCACTCCATCTCTTCTCGGGCGCTTGCCTCTTTCTAAAACATCGTTAGGCGTTGCACCAATCGTACGATGGTGTGAACGGTTGTAGGATGAAGCCAATGAACCGAGAACGTTTATATATCTGTATGTGTTTTTATGTGTAAAATAGCGGTGCATGCGTTCCTTTATGGTACGTTGAACTCTTTCAGCTAAAGAAGCCTTATGTATAGAATTGGAAGTGTAATAGCTGATATTAAACTCTGACAGCATGTTCTGAAAAGCGCGTCCTATAAATTCTTTTCCCATATCCGTACAAAAATAGCCAGGAATCCTGTTTTCTTTCAACATCAGCGTTTTGACCGCTTTAGCAACTGTTTCAGGCGATTTATTTTTCAGGGGAATTAAGCAGGTATCTAGAGAATACATCATTATGAATAGGATGTAACGGTAGCCATCGTTATACATTGAATATCTTTGCATGTCTGTTAAATCTGCCTGCCAAATAGAGTCAATCGAGGCGGCTGTTGTCTTGGCTGTTTTAAACCTTTTTCTCACCGGTTTATGAAGTGTATAAGCATCCTGTCCCGCAAAAATCTCTCAACATCTTTTTTCCTTACACCATAAACACCTCTGTACAATCTATTAACGCCACCATAGGATGCGGGTTAGAAATGTCATAATAGTGCTTACTTAATACGTTAGCCATTTGCGTATTTTAGAGGCACGTGGATAAGGTTGGCCCCTGTTCTCTTCTTTCTCCTCTTCAGAGACACTGCAGCTGCTGGGGGCGAAGGTGTACTCAGTTGTGACACGTGCGTGCATGTTCCAAGTCTTTTAACCTATTCAGATTACCTATCAATGTTTTGGGGACATTTATTTGTTGTAGTCTTGCTTTAATATGCCTCCATCCTGTTGGTGAGGGCCTATCCCACTTTCTCACCAGATCATGAACAATATCAACGATATTGGATCCTTGTACCCTTGTTCCTTCAACAATGACCTCGCCTGTATCGGTCCACTGTATGATGGGGTCCTCACTCAATAGATTATAAAGACTTAGCCCTTTATTCCTCAATGTATGGGGGAGGCTGTTTTTTAGCACATGTTCGATGTGTTGTGTTCCGTTGCTCTTTGGTTGCCCAGGTCCTGTGTCGCTATGCTCACGCTACTCGAGCTGTGCCTCACGGGGAGCTCTGTAGGATGCTTATATTGTAATCTTCGTACTCATGAAGAAATTTCTGCAAAACCTCTTGGTACAAGATCTTTTCCTCATCAGGTGCCTTTTCACTGTTTAATAGGGCTAGCAACTCACTTTCCATTCTTTTAAGTCTACTTTTACAGGGTTCTAGAACATCTGGAGTCTTTGAACTTTGTAATGAAGCATACCTCGTGCGGAATCACAACCACCTTCTTCATTATATTAATCTAGTCAGTAAAGGGCTCAAAACTGAAAATAAGATGGGGAGGAACGATCCTCCTCTTTGTACATTAATGCGCTTTTTCTTACCCACAGTCTGGCTTTTATGAGCGAGCGTCCGTATTATGTTCTTGTAACGACGTAAGCGAGTCTTCTGAGAGGGTTTCATTGGTACATTACATTTTATAACATTAAGACAGATTTCACACATGCATTTTAAAAAGTCAGAGTCGATATTTTTAACAAACATCTGCTGCAATGCCCGAGGCAGTCGTTGATAGGTTTTTATTAATTCGCGGTATTTCTTTAGCCTATTCGTCATTCTGGAATATACACGGTTTCAGGTTCGCTTGGAAATATATTCGTTCTTAGAAGCCCCCTAAACGTGTTTCGCGGGTGAAGGTCACAGAGCAAATATCCATAACGGTGGTTTGTGGCCTCTTTATAAACCTCCAAAAACTCTTTACGTTGATTCGGGAACATTTGATTGGCTAATACCCCAATTTGTGACACATCTCTACGTTGCGCGACTAAGACTAGATATTGCGTATTTAGTGACACATCGCGCATGTATCTATTTTTGAAAAATAGATTCTGATTGATGAAGAACACGCTTATGTTAAGGTGGTGGGAGAATACTGTAAATGTCTCGGCAAACGTTTTATCCATCTCTAACATGAGGTCGTCAATTACGATGACTGTATGCTCATTTCCCTTTAACGAATTAACGTCATAGACCCCCTTGTGGAACAAAACATCATCTTGGTACTCGTTGAACACTGATTGGTATGTCGAATAGCACCATATAACTTTATGCACAAATTTTGAGAACATTTCCCCCTTTTCTTTAATGATTTTAAGCATAAACACCGTTTTACCACATCCTGTAGGTCCAGATATAATACATGTGGATGGGCTCGTGAACCTGAATTTTTCTACAGATTCCATTTCTAACACGTCACACCCCTAAGTGGGTCATTTACAAAATATTACAAATAACGAGTGCTGCTCCTTATATTTTGTTTTCTTCTTCCACAGAACCGTGAATGACGACGATGTACAGCCCCCATCATCGATATCACGGATGAACCCGTTGACCGTGCATCTACAGTACCCATCCCCGCCGATGAGCCCTCACCAGCGACATCTCTAACACGAAACAGTTCAAAGCGGAGGTGTGATGACGAACCCTCCACGTCAGGTATAAAGCGTTCCAGGGTTGTTAGAACACCAGTAATAGAACCCCAACCCTCAACGTCTTACGCAACAAGCCCCACAGTAGAGCCTTCCGCCAATATCCCCCTTATTCATCCTCCACAGCAGCTCCCCGTTCTGTTGAGTCTGCAGTAATAGAGCCCCAACCCTCAACGTCTTACGCACCAACCCCACAACAGCGTCTTCCTCAAATATAACCCCTTATTCGTCATCCGCAGTAGCAACCCGTTCTGTTGAGGATGGCATAACATTCGAGTTGATGCGCACCGCAATCCCAATCCCAGCCTTGACTAGAAATCAGTATATAGTCAGGGTTGATCCTAGATCCATGTATAGCTACGGTATTGAACACGGACTGCGGCGCGTAGTAGAGCGCATTGTAGAGTTTGCCCTTCAGAACCGCGACGAGCGTGAAGTCAGGACGAGGCTGTCCTTCGGATTCGGATCAGATGATGGTGATGTACAGTAGATGATTTTTGGGTAGTAGTGCCATTCAGGCGTTTGGCTGATGAAGATGTAGAGTATATATTAGGTCGTATAATGCAGGCCTCCCAAAGTAGTATAGCCTTCAATATGGACAACTTTACGATAAATATTGACCGTGTATTCCGTGTTGCGGGTCATAGTGCCACACCTTACACTCTTAACTTCAATTCTCATGCTATTTACAGACGGCGTATAAACGTCGATCGTGGTTGTGGCTTTATAGCAGTAGTCCTAGCTCGTATGTTTACTGTACTAAATACACGGGCCCAAAAAATTTGGTTGCCTATGGTGGAGCGTGCCCGTAGACTAGCTGTAGACTGCGAACTTGAGTTTGACTGTAACATGAGTCCTGAGAAGCTGAGAAGGGTAGAACAGGAAATGAATGTCGTATGTTTTTAAAAGCTGTGTGAGAGATCGTACAAGACCCCTACTTATTTTAGGACTGTTAGGGTCAACGTACCTCCCCATCCGTAATATAAAGGATCTTTACGCGAGTTATGATAAAAGTCGAAAATATGGACGACATCATGATTTGTGTAAGGGGTGTCTCGAGTTTGCGGATGATATAGTGAAACATTGTAAAGAATGTCACATGGTATGTGAGCAGTGTAAAAGCACCAAATGTGAAAGCCGTGTAGTTGAAGCTGAGGGGTAGGGTATAATTCATCACCGCCAACTCATCGCCGCCAACTCAACTCCGCCGACTCAACTCCAGCCAACTCATCTCCAGCCAACTCATCTCCAGCCAACTCATCTCCAGCCAACTCATATCCAGCCAACTCATCTCCAGCCAACTCATCTCTAGCTTTAGCTTTATATATACATATCAGTGGTGGCATTCAGCCGGTTCGCACCGGTTCGTGCAAACCGGTTCCTAAAATTTCCCGAGTTCGCCGAACCGGTCCTTAACCCTTTCAGTCCGTGCATGATTTTTCTTTATACCATACGCATTTCGATAAAAACATTTTTTTAGTTTTCATTTCTGACATGCAAGGGGAGGAGAAGGGGAGGGGAGGGCGAACCGGTTCTTAAAATTTTTGAATCCCACCACTGATACATATTATATATATACATTATATATACACATTTATATATGCCTTATAATTTCAAAACAGTAGACTCCTGGAATAGTCTGCTTGCTCAGGTGGTGAATGCTCCCAGTCTGTGGTCTTTTGAGAGGGTACTTACGTATTATCGGGACTACCAAACTGTTTATTGTGTATTTTTGCTCTCGTCATTTTCGTTTAAAATAACGAAAATATCACAACTTAACCCAACCAATCATCAAGGGCGTACAACTGACCTAACCGGGCATTTAATTAACCTAACCGGGCATTCAGTTGACCTAATTGGGCATTCAGTTGACCTAACCGGGCATTTTCCGTTTTATTTTTTTCGTAGCTAACCTAACCGAACCTAAAATCTTTCCTTTTTTTCAGATCATTATAAATTTTGGCTACAGTTCCGTATTGTCCCCCACATTTTTTTTATTAAAAAATAGTTTCGTTTATATATTTTATTAAAATATTGGTGCTTTTTGTTAGTAAAAAACGACCATGGTTTTCTACTTCTGATAAAATTGAGATGAGTTGGCTGGAATTGAGTCGGCTGGAGATGAGTTGGCTGGAGTTGAGTTGGCGGCGATGAGTTGGCGGCGATGAATCGTCTCATCCCCGAAGCTGAGAAGAGGGATTGTAATGTGTGTAGACGCACATTTTTCAATAATAACTGTTTTGAGTTCCATAAATCAATTGGCACGTGCAGGAAAATGATAATCTGTGAATGTGGTATGTTTCACACCTTGAATGGTAGCGGCAAGTTCAAGCACAAATGTGACGAAATTCACTGCTCTACATGCCATGAGAAATATAAGGCGGATGGTGTAAAGCATGTATGTTATATGAAAGACGCCAAGCCTAAAAACAACCTTTCTATAACTGTGTACTACGATATAGAAACATACACGAACGCTGAAACCAAAGAGGTTATTCCACATTTACTTGTGAGCCAGACTATCTGTGATGAGTGTATGGAGATCGAGTATGATGAGTGTCACAAATGTGGTAAACGGACAAACGTTTTTAAAATGAATGTCCACGATAGCCCTGTGAAACTATTTGTGTCCTATATTGTCAAGTTAGCGGACAAGTTAAAAAAAATGACTGTGTATATTCTCGCCCATAAAGGGGCAAATTTTGACACACAGTTCCTTTATAAAGAGCTGCTTGAGCACGAGTCCTCTGAGATATTTACAGGTGATCTATTGAAA
This sequence comes from Bathynomus jamesi, assembly GCA_023014485.1. Taxonomy (NCBI): domain Eukaryota; kingdom Metazoa; phylum Arthropoda; class Malacostraca; order Isopoda; family Cirolanidae; genus Bathynomus; species Bathynomus jamesi. The sequence continues at coordinate 146,513 of JAJOZX010001424.1, forward strand.
AGAGGCAACAAATTAATACAGATGCAAATAAGATGTAATGTACAATTTAAAGACACTTTATTATTCACACCTTGTAAATTAGCAAAGGTACCCAAGGTGATGGGCGTAGCAGCTGAAGTTTCAAAAGGATACTTCCCTTACACATTCCTCACTAGCAAAACTTTAAATTACGTAGGTCTCCCTCCACCCTAACATTACTTTAACTATGATTGTATGAGTACAGATGAACGTGAAGATTTTGATCGATACCCCAACAGTTTTAATGAACGTAATCCTTATAATATAGCTCATGAATGTAAGTGTTATTGCGTGAATGATGTACGCGTGCTTAGAGTATGCTTCCAGGCCTTTAGAAGGATGTACATATGCCGTTTCAAATGCGATCCGCTGCAAGTCGCAACCACCATCGCATCATTATGTTTTACGGTGTTCAAGAATAACTTCATGCCTAAAGGCACCTTGGCCATTATCCACAGAAACAACCCCCGCAGTTATGGGCACAAGGCTATTTACTGGCTCATACACCTACAACAGCAGACATGTGTATACATAAAGCATACCTGCAACACGGGTGAAGTAGCCATCAAGGTTAATGGCCGTGTTTTTTGGGTTGATGGTCTAAGTGAAAACCGTGTCACTGGCGAGAAAACTGTGTACTCCTTTAACGGATGCTGGTGGCATGGATGCCCCCGTCCTGAGTGTGGAATCGTAGGAGATATCCACGGTGAATCTCCTGCCGACTGTCTTGCGTGGACGCGCACCCGCGATCAACTTATAGGCTCCCAGTTCACTCACAAAGTCTTGTGGGAGCATGAGCATGATGCACGGATGGAGACAGACGGGGCGTACCGTGAAGAAATAAACACGATCAAGCGTTCAATAGTACTGGATCCTCTCAAATGCGGTGATAGCTTGTTCGGTGGGTGCACAAATCCTTTCACGCTACTGTATACTTTCCACCTACGGAGGGTGTGAAGCTCCACTACTA